>VZTV01052455.1:17174-32265 GCA_013400875.1 Anhinga rufa
CGGGGCGGGGGCTGCGAGGCCGCCGCGGCCTGCGCTGCCCGCGGAGGGGCCTGCCCGCCCGCCCCCTGACGGGAGCCGCCCGTGCCCCGCAGGAGCAGCTGGAGGAGTACAGGAGCGGCTGCGACCTGGAGGAGGGCTGGGTGCTGGTCTGCAAGCACGCCGACGGCGGGGACCGGCTGGTGCCGGTGGAGTCCACGGAGCGGATCCAGCGGCAGCAGCAGCTCTTTGGGGTGGACTACAAACCCGTCATCAGGTGCGGGGCCGCCGCTCTCTCCCTCGAGGTCGCCGTCTCTGGCTTCCCCGGCTCCCCCTTGCGCGGAGGAGAGCAGGGAGGTTCTCGCCCACCCGCTCACCCAGGCCCAGCTGCGTGGGGTTTCGGTGTGCTGCCCCTCAGCCGTCCCTGCCCTGGGCTGAGGAGCCTCGTCCCGCTTGGCCGCTTCTTCTGTGGAAGTGAGGCAACAGGGATGCTAGGTGTGGAGTTAACTGGGTTTGGCTCAGCCGCGGTGTTTGTCACCTGCCTAGCGGGGTGTGGGCCGGAAGAAGTAGAGATGGTTGGAAAGGAAAGAGGAGCGGGTGAGGCTGGAGGTGATGGAGGATGGAGTACGGTGGGGCTTTAAACCCAGATCTTCCCCTTCCAGCTACTCCTTGACTGCCAGCTCCTTCTTTTCCCGCTGATTTTCTCATTCACCTTTTCTCTGGGTTGTTTCAGATGGGAGCAGGTGGTGGATCTGACGTACTCCCTGCGCCTCGGAGCGAAGCCCAAGCCCATGGAGCAGGATGAGGCGGCAGTAGAGAAGCTTCGGTATGAACTGTTCCCCAGCTTCTGCTCTGCTTGGGTGCAAGCCACGGTTTCTCCCTGGTTGCTCAGACAGCTGTTTCCTGCAGACCTGGGGGAGAAGGGGGAAAACAGGCAGCAGGGAACAGCTCTGCTCAGCACAGTCTTGTCCTAGATAAGCCTGCACAAAACAGAAAACAGGGCAAGGCCAAGGCAAGCAGGACATGGACCTGCCTTTCCTGACCTGTTAGCCTGGCTGCCCCTGAATCTCTGGACCCATTCATCCCTTTTCCCTGGTAGCTTTGTGCCCCCAACATGGACTTATGAATGTGATGAAGACCTGGTACATTTCCTGTACGATCACATTGGGAAGGAGGATGAGAACTTGGGCAGCGTCAAGCAGTACGTGGACAGCATTGATGTCTCGTCCTACACGGTGGGTTAAAGAGACAAGGCTGTATCAGCCCTCCTGTGCCATAGGGCTGAGAAATGTGGATGGTGCTTGGTGTGCTGCTCTGGGCTGGGCTGGGTTGGGCTGTGTTTGAGGATGTGGGAGGGAAGCCTGGGGAGTGTCATGCAGCATATTGTGTAATGTGGCCCCTGGAGGGGCAGTGGTTTGAGAAGCAAATGCTAATATTAGCTGCTAAGCTGATTTTAGGCAAGGTTTGATATTCTGTGCTCTGTGTGTGACCCCAGAGTGCCTTGGAGGGTCAGTCCCAGCGTCCTGTGCGCTCTGTGCTCCCTGTGTCTACCCACAGCCCAGCAAAGGGAACGGGCCAGTTTGACGCCCTTTGGCACTAAGATTCATGATGAGAGTAACCACTAAGGGGAAGTTAATCCTACCTTCTTCATCTGAGTTTCCTTTCATTCACTGGCTTCTTCCAGGAGGACTTCAATGTGTCATGCTTGACCGACAGCCACGCCGACACGTACTGGGAGAGTGACGGGTCCCAGGGCCAGCACTGGGTGCGGCTCAACATGAAGAAAGGCACCATTGTCAAGTGAGGCACCTCTCCCCTGCATGCTGGCTTACAGCTGGGGCAAGTCCTGCCGCCCCTGCTCTCTGCATGGCCCAAATTTGCCCTGTGCTCCCTGCCCCTCAGCCCTTGCTCTGGGTTTGAAGGGGTCTTAGTATTGTCACAGGTACCCAGGGATCCCAGCACCAGCTGCGTGTGTTTCATAACAAGTGTGAGCAGGCAATGAGGGGGAGCAGCAATGGGTGTTCAGATGCAGTTACATTCTCCTCATTTCATGCTTCCCTTTGCAGGAAGCTCCTGCTGACAGTGGATACCACTGATGAGAACTTCATGCCCAAACGGGTCGCCGTGTATGGGGGCGAGGGGGACAATCTGAAGAAACTGAACGATGTCGGCATTGATGAGTGAGTGGATGGAGGTGGAGAGGGTAGCATGACCCTTGCAGGGGCTGGAGGTGCTGGACACCCTGACCCCAGGCAGTCATGCCAGTACCAGCCTGGCTTAAGAGGCCCAGGGCCCTGGGACAGGCATTTTCTATCTCTGAGCTTTAGGTTCACTCTGCCTACAATAGCAGATGGCACAATCGTCAGAACTCTCCTGATCTGATTGTGGGACCCATTGGGATCACGTCACCTGGACCTGAGGCACCAGCAGGTTCAGGCATTCAGCATAGACCATGTTGTAGGCAACTGGGTGTGGGTTCCTGCCCCAGGCTCCCCTTTCAAAAGATGCAAACCCTCTTTCCTTACAAGTGAATGGGTGGATTTTGGCAGGATGGGCCGAGGGAACAGCTTTGCAGCCCTTGTCTGTGCTGTGTTTGCAGGAGCTACATTGGAGATGTGTGCGTCCTTGAGGACATGACAACACACTTGCCTGTCATCGAGATCCGGATTGTGGAGTGCAGAGGTAGGGATGGGTGTTAACGGCCACATCCATAATGCACCTGTAAGATACTGTACATTAAGAGTTTGTTCCTCTGGCTTGTACTTCCTGGCCCTGTGGGCTGTTTCAGACGAGGTACAGAAGAACCATGGGGAACTCCAGGGGGCCCTGGAGGTTTGCAAGCTCTTTGCTTTCATCCTGTCTTTCTCTGCCTTCAATTTTTTTTCTTTTCTTCTGCAAATGCCCCGTTTCTTCTTCACAGAGGTATTTCAGGCTCTTAGAGCCCAGCCCCAGAGCTAGTGGAGCTGGTCACGTCTAGTGCTTTTACTTATAGACCTCCCATGCTGAAAGGCTTGCTTTTTCATGGTCTCCATGGTCTTCCTTGGCAGATGATGGGATTGATGTTCGCCTCCGAGGCATCAAAATCAAATCATCCCGACAGAGGGACTTGGGGCTCAGTGCTGACATGTTCCAGCTGCCCAATTTAGTGCGCTACCCTCGCCTAGAAGGGACAGACCCTGACCTGTTGTACCGACGGGCTGTGCTCATTCAAAGGTACTGTATGAAAGGGGACAGACAAGCTGGGTGGTGTTGCCTGCAGGGTTTGGTGCCATCTCTAGCACCAGTATGGCTGGAAGCTGTAAAGCTCCCCTTGGGACAGGCATCCTGAACCCTGGAGAAAACAGCAGAGGCACCTGGGAACAAAGTAGGCTCTCTGGGGTAACTCCTCTACACTTTCAGAGGAATTTTACAGCTCAAGTTCACAGTGTCTTGTGTGTCGCAAGTGCAGCGTATCTGTGTGGTGCATAGGGCAGGTGCATTCAGAGTTCCTTGAAGGGGTGCAAGGTCCCTGCAGTGCCCAGGGAGGGGGAATTTAGTACCAAAGGCTCTGTGATGTAAAAGGCCATGCTGGATTTGGTTTGGATCTGTTGTTACTTTTCTGCTTGTGTCCAGGGGTGTCTGGTCTGGAATAGGTTTGTGCAGGCCCTTGTCCCTCCTGTGTCTCAATACCTCTTCTTTGGGATTTAGGTTCATCAAGCTCCTGGACAGTGTCCTGCATCACTTGGTGCCAGCCTGGGACCACACTGTTGGCACGTTCAGCAAGCTCAAGGTGAGCAATTTGTTCTGTGTCTTGTGGGGCCTCAGTCTGGCAGGGTGATTGTGCTTGGGCTGTGGCAAGGGAGGCAGTTGGTGCTTGTTGCTTTTAAAGCAGCTCAAGGGAAATACCTGGCTGAGCTCAGTTCATTAAAGCTGTGAAAAGTGATATTGTTTAGAGGCTAGTTTCCTGCCAAACACTGATGTGGAAACATGTAGCTATGGGGTAACAAGTAGAATAAGCCAGAGCACTTCACCCTCAAATGACTTGGACCATAGCGGCACTGGGCATGTGAGCTGGACGCACGTCCCCTCCAAGATCTCAGCCCAGGACACTCTGTTCCTGCACTTGCTGCCAGCAGCTTTGAGCTGGCTGTGTCCAAACAGCAAAGCTTTTACCAGTAACTTCTTTCTGGCTTTAATAAGCTTCTGATTTCCATCTTTCTCATAAGACTGAGTTTGTCCCTCCAGTAGTCTGTTTTCCTTCCCTCCTCTCTCAGAACACATGTGCCAGACATTGCTGGGGTAGCCCTATTCTCTGTGTTTCCAGGCCTGGTATCAGAAAGCACTGTAATTCCTGTGCCAGCTCAACATAGGACCCAAAGCATTTGAGGATTCTTGTTTGTTTAGAAGAGCTTGCTTTGATTACAAGTAGGAGGGATAGTAAGATCGATGCTCTCATGAGAGTGAATGTGAAAGAGAGTCCAAGTCATCTGATGCTCACACTCCAGTGTTACAACTGATGGAGAGAGGACTGGGCTTGGTATCTCCCTTAAGCCAGAAAGCAAAATCTTCCAGAGGCAGAGACAAAGCAAATATTGTCAAGGAGAATGTGTCTGTGTGTGGAAGGCAGTGGCCCTGGGAAGGGGAGAGACCTGGTGGTGCAGTGGCTTCAGTAGGAAGTAGGTGACATGTCTTGGACACTGGGCACTTCTGACGTTTTGGACATAACCTGTTGGCAGCATATCAAGCAGTTCTTGCTGCTGTCCAAGAGGCGCACAGCTCTCATTACCCAGTGTCTGAAGGACTCGGAGACCAGCAAGCCCAATTTCATGCCACGGCTGTATATTAACCGACGCCTGGCTATGGAGCACCGAGACAACCCTGCCCTGGACCCCAGCTGCAAGAACGCTGTCTTCACCCAGGTACGGTCCCTCCTGGAAGGGTCCCTGCTGCTCTGGGGAGAGTGGGGCATCCCAAAACTAAAATGAACAACATAGAGGTGGGTGGAAGGGACAACTTGGAGTTGGAGATAGTTGGAGTCCTCAAGGCCTCTTCACATGACTCATAGGCTCTACAGTTACGGGTGCCGATGATCCCATATCCAGGAATAACATCTAGGAGGGACTTAGGATCTCTGAGTTGAAGTCTCTCATTATGCTGGATGGTCTCTGTGGCATGTTGCTAATGCAGAGCATAACAATCTCGTTACACTCAGGGCAGCAAAGAATTCTTGTGTGACAACAGTAATGTAGCTGCATACAGTCCTGTATCATGGTTTTACAGCAATGCTGATCTTCCTTTTTTCATTCTCCCCTCATCTCCAAAAGATCTATTGCTCTTTGTGTGCACAAGCAGCCCAGACTGCTGTGAGGTTTAATATGGGTTCAAGGTACCTCTGAGGCCAGAAAGCTCCATACAGTGGTTAGCACCGTAATTTATGTTCCCTTTGCAAAAATGAATGGCTTCTAGACCATTTAGAGATCAGCTTCAGTCAGTATTTAAAGGTTTGGGGCAAACCAGATTTCTTCCAATGTCCTGCATTCACCAGGCACTGGTTCTCCTGGAGAGGGGATACCAGCCTTGACCTTCTCTGCTTGTTGCAGGTGTATGAAGGCCTGAAACCCTCGGACAAGTTTGAAAAGCCCCTAGATTATAGGTAAGCGGTGTCTGGGGAGGGAAGGGATCATGCAGTGCTGAAAGCTATGTCCTCTGTCATAGTAGGGTATTTGGGAAGCCTGTATGTGTCTTGTGCTTTGGAGAGGGTTTGCTAGGGCAGGAGCCAGCTCAGCCATGGGATCAGGGCCTGTTCCACCCTAATTGTCACCTTCCTACTGAAGATGCAGCTGTCTCTGGAGATTGAGATCTTGACCAGCCCAGGCTGGTCCACCCTAGTGCCCTGCTGTCCCTGCTGTGCCTGCTGCCTCCCCAGCATCTCCTTGGCTTTGAGCAGCACCTCAGGTGATGCCTGGTTCTCTGCAGGTGGCCGTTGCGTTATGATCAGTGGTGGGAGTGCAAATTCATCGCAGAGGGAATCATCGACCAAGGTAGGGGCTGTGTGAGGCAAGGGCTCCTCTGGAGCAGAGTTGGGAATTGATGGGGTGACTCTGTTGCTGCAGGGCCTCTCGTTTGCTCCCAGTGTTACTGCCCATGGAGGAGAGAGGGAAGGCAGGTTGCCTTGTCCTGCCACCCCCGGCCATGTCCCGAATAAGGAGTGCTGCTTGCTGGGATGGGAATCAGGCCTCCATTAGTCACTAACAGCAGCTTTGACAGTGGCAATGCTCCTTCTGGCTGTCCTCCACAGGTCAGGCAGGGATGTTATTTCTCCTGTCTTATTTCCTCCAGACCATAAGGCTCTGACAGGCGCCTTCTGCTCAGCCCTGGGCCAGATTGGACCAAAATTCCTCATCTTTGCTCCATAACTCTGAGGGTCAGCCATGGGGAGTTCACATCACTAAAAATGCCCTTCTTTTGGGGTTGCAGGTGGCGGTTTTCGAGACAGCCTGGCGGATATGTCAGAGGAGCTGTGTCCCAGCTCAGCAGACACCCCTGTGCCTCTGCCCTTCTTTGTGCGCACGTCAAACCAGGTGCTGTGGGTTGGGGTATTTGAGGCAGGTCTTTCTGTGCCTGGCAATGCATTGCTGTCCCTGTCTCCCTGCATGCCAGGGACATGCCTACTTTCACTGGTCCAAAGCTTTTCCTCATGAAGGATTGGGTAGATTGCTTGTGGCGTCTCATTTTAGGATATGCTGACAAGTGCCTGGATATTTGTCTCTCACTAGGAAGGATGGGGGGTTTAGCCCACTTCTGTTGCGAGAAGTGCCCAGAGGCACTGCAGGAACTGAGTCTGTGGTGCTTCATGCTGTGCTGAGATCACAACTTGGAGTTTTGCCTCTCACTCCCATAGGGTAATGGCACTGGAGAAGCCAGGGACATGTATGTCCCCAACCCCTCCTGTAAAGACTTTCCCAAGTACGAGTGGATCGGGCAGATCATGGGAGCAGCTCTGAGGGGCAAGGAGTTTCTGGTAAGCCTTAACCCTGTCCCTGTGTGGAGGTTTGCCACAAAGGGAGTCACTGAAGTGACAGAGCAGTGGAACAGGCTGGCCAGAGAGGTTGTGGAGTCTCCTTCCCTGGAGACATTCAAAACCCACCTGGACGTGGTGTGTGCACCCTACTCTGGGTGTGCCTGCTCACGCAGAGGGGTTGGACAAGATGATCTCTGGAGGTCCCTTCCAACCCCTACCATTCTGTGATTCTGCAATTAGCCCCCTTCTGCAACCTGCCCAGCAGGAGTGTGGGAGGGCTCTGTGATCACACACTGGGACAAAAGGTGTTCGGCAGGATTGGGGGCTGAGTGGTTAGGAGAGCTCACAGCCTCAGTTTTGGGAGATGCTGCTGGGAGCTTGGGAGAGGGTGTCTGATCTCTGCTTAGCTATGATGAGCTCTGCATGTGGACAGGGGGAGCAGGGAAGCTCCTTTGTGTCTGCACTGTTGAGCCCTACCTCTGTCTTTGGGGATGTCTTCTCTCACACAGACTCAGCAAAATCCCTGTTCTCCTTCAGGTCCTGGCTCTTCCTGGCTTCGTATGGAAACAATTAACAGGGGAGGAGGTCAGCTGGAGCAAAGACTTCCCTGCCGTGGACTCCGTGCTGGTGAGAGGGACTGGGAGGCTGTGCCTATCCTATTCCTTGTGGCACTCAGCAAGGTGGTGATTTGTGTCCCTGTCCTCATGTTGTACTTGCTTCGACCTGTGATGTGTCAAAGAAACATGCATAAAAGGGGCACTTTTAGCATTTAATGTGTCCTACAGCCAGGATAGAGATATAGCCATGCTGACTACTGCTTCAAGCATGCAATGCCCCGGGGTCTGCAAAACAGCTCCGGGCAGCATATCCCATGCTGTGCTGCTGTCACAGTCACTCCAGCCCTTGTCTGGGAAGGGAGGAGATGGGGGCTTGGGCACACCACTGCCCACTGGGCATCTCTCTAACAAGCACTCATGTGGGGCCTGGACAGGTGAAGCTCCTGGAGGTGATGGAAGTCATGGACAAAGACACCTTTGAGTTCAAATTTGGGAATGAGCTGACCTACACAACGGTGCTGAGTGACCAGCGCATGGTGGAGCTGATCCCCAATGGCAGCAGCACTGTGGTGCGCTACGAGGACCGCAAGGAGTTCATCCGCCTGGTGCAGAGGGCTCGACTGGAGGAGAGCAAGGAGCAGGTAATGCTGTCCCATAGCATCAGTGGTCACTGAGTTCCCAGAGACATATCCCCCAGACCCAGTCTGTTTCTGGTAAAATGCATTGTGGTTAACATCCCTGTCCTCATTAGTGCAGTAGTAGGCAGTCCTTTTTGGTGAGGTCCTGGAGCCCATGGAGTTGTTGAGAAGCAAAGTGGCCTGTAGCAGCATGGGAGGTGTAGGCTTTATTCCCAGCTCTTGATACAGGCTTCCTGAGTGAACTGTGATTCATGTCTGTAGGATCCTGTTCCCTTCTTCAGGTTCCTTGGAGCATTTGCTGGGCAGTCACATGGTTTGTGTCCAGTCGAGTCCTCAGGCTTAACCACAAGCCAGGGAAGTGGGCACAACATGCTGCTTACCTGCCCTGTCTCCTTTTCAGATCATGGCCATGCAGGCTGGGCTGCTGAAGGTGGTGCCCCAAGCTGTTCTTGACCTCCTCACCTGGCAGGAGCTGGAAAAAAAAGTCTGTGGAGACCCTGAAGTCACAGTTGATGCCCTGAAGAAGCTCAGTAAGTGAAGGGCTCTGCTGAAAACTCTTTCCGTGAGAACAAGACTGTCTTCTCTCGATGCTGGGACGAGGAGAGGTGTGCAAGGCCTGTATTAGCCTTTATTACAGTGAGAATGTGGGCCTGTATACTTCTTGCCTTTAGCTGGGTGCTGATGGGGGCAGGGGTGTCCCTTTTCTCCATGCTGGGCCTCAGAGTAGAGGCTGGGGCATCCCTACACTGCCAGTATCTGAGCCTGTGTGGAGCTGAGATGTGGATCTGGATGAACTTTCTGGGAGGCGCCTGACTGCATGTGTCTCTCTCACCTTGAGTCTATATACTCACGCCCTGCAGGCACTTGGGGGTTTCTTCCAGTGCTGGCAGAGGACCCCTCGGTGATCAGGAGAGGCCCTGCTATAAATTATCCAGGAGTAGCTTGGATCTTTAATAAACTGTATTTCTATAACCTTTCTGCCAGCCCGCTTTGAGGACTTTGAGCCATTGGACACCCGTGTTCAGTACTTCTGGGAAGCACTCAGCAACTTCACCAATGGTGAGTGATTTGCTCTGTCCTTGCACATCTTGTGCCATGACAGCCCCTGCATGCTGGCTGGGAACTGGGAGGGTGAAACCACCCTCATTGCTGCCTGGAGAACAGATGGGAGCCAAGCAGAGCAAGCAGCTGGGCTGAAGGAACTGCTTGCTAGCACTGGGGAAACCTGGACGTGGCTGTACTCCATCTCAAATTCCTCTAGGATCTGCTGATGTCCTTGCTTTTCCTTCACAGAGGATCGCAGCCGCTTCCTCAGATTTGTCACTGGCAGAAGCCGCCTTCCAGCACGGATCTACATCTATCCAGACAAGATGGGGTGAGTCCATTCTTCTGTAGACTGCAAGGCTGACAGATCCCACACCAAAGGGATGTGTGGTCTGGTCTCCCCTGCCTCACTGGCCTGCTGATTCTGACCAGTTTGTCACCTCTCCCCAAGCTCTGAGACAACAGATGCTTTGCCGGAGTCGTCCACCTGCTCCAGCACCCTCTTCTTGCCCAACTATGCCACGTAAGTTTTGGTGCTTCCCTACATCTGGGGGACTGTGTGTCTCATCTCTCTTCTTAACCTTGGTGCTGACTCATAGGGCCCCATCGCTCTGCCACACTTATGTCCCCCTGCCTGTACCACGTGGGTGCTATGATTCTCTCTTGTGAGCAGCTGGTGAAGCATAGCCTCCATCTCAGAAAGCATCTTGTCCTCTCAGCTGGAAAATGCAGCAGTGGCAACTCCTCCTTGTCTTTTTTTTTTCCCCACCCCCCCTGCCTGCCATCCCTAGAGCCAAGGTATGTGAAGAGAAGTTGCGCTATGCTGCCTATAACTGCGTGGCCATTGACACAGACATGAGTCCGTGGGAAGAGTGATATTGCAGCCTGACCGAGCAGCATGGACAATCGTTCAACAAAACTGTGCAGTGGGAAGAGCTCCCTTGTCCCCCAGGATGTGTATATATAATAAACATATAGGCGTGAAGCCTGGCTCCCAGCAGTGGTAACCAGCACCTCTTTGGACATGGAGGTTCAGGTCTTCAGCAGTGTGGGACCTAGCTTGGAGTGTAAATGTGATGGCAATAATGAAACCCTGGTCCAGCCTTCATACATCAGAAAGGTCCGATCGGCTTTTGTAATGAGTTTCTTCTCCACGTGTCCCTGTTGCAGCTCCACAACTCTCGTTCTTCCCAGCCTGTGCTATGCTCCAGCCAGAAGTGGGGTAGGGCCATGGAGCTGCACGGCAGGTTACAGCACAGGACAGAAGACTGTGAGTTGCTGCTGAGACCACGGGGATGCTCAGTTTGTCCTAGCCTGAGTGTCCTGATCACATTCCCTTGTCTTGTTCCTGCTCTCACCTGAGGTCATGGAAATGAGATCATTTGTCTAGGTTTAAGAAGAAATGGGGCAGGCTGGTGGCAGGTGGTGCAGAGGTGCCTCTGGCCACCAGGTGTCAGGACAGACCTGCACAGCAGGACAGCAGGTGATGTCAGGAAAAGGCTCCTATGCTTTTACATTGCACAAAATCCCAGTTCCTGTGACCACCCCTTGCACAGCAGCAGCTGCTGGGGGAGCTGCTCTCCTACAGGAGGTGGGAACTGTCTGCTTCCCTCCTGCTCTATAACTCAGTTCTGCATCCGGCATGCTGGTGGCCTAGCAGCTGTTCTCCCAGGGTTTTTGAGCCTTGGATTTCCCCTAAAGCCAGTATTACAACTAATCTGTTCTAGTTCTCATGGAGACGTGCACGCAGGGCCAAGCTCTTGTAGACACAGGGGTTAGAGCAGTAGCAGGCATCGCAGTGCCGGGCTATGCTCCCCTCTGTCGTGGGGAGGTAGGTGGAGGTTTCGGGTAGACGGAAAGCCTTTCCCCCAGGGGAGCGGAGAGACTCTGGGTACCAAGGGTTGGAGCTTCTTGAGCAGCTGGACACGCAGTGTGTGAGTGAGGAGTGGGCAATAAAAGCTTTACAACTTCAAGACCATTGGAAATGTTCCTTGATCTTCCCAGCCCTGGGCAGGGCTAGTCATTGTCTAGCACTGTGAGCTACCAGATGTTGGTTCACTTTTATACCCCCTGCTCCATTTTCAGGCAATGTGGCCTGTTGGACTGCTATGACTTAAGAGCCACTGAGTCACAGGGACTTCCCCACTGGAGTGGGGCTAATGCTGTGAGTTAATGCTTCATGCCTTTTCCTCCTCTGTTGAAGGAGTCTGTCATCCAGAAATCACTTTCAGTTGTAAATGAAGTCCTTCCCTTCACCAGTTTCCTTTGAAACTGCTGTATTCCCAGACCTGCTGAGGGGGGTTGTACTAAAAGTGATGTAGGACCAGAAGAGAGCATGTGCTGCTATCTTGCATCGTGGTGAGTGGAAGCTGTTTCTGGCAGCCCGTGCCTGCAGCAGAGCCTTCCACACTCAGCTGGGTGGGTGTGAAGTCCCATCTGCTGGAGGAAGTTTTTTTGTAAATCCTAGAGTAATCTCAGAATTGAGCTCTGTGGCTTTGTGGCTGATGGCAACGACCAGCATAGACAGGACCAGAGCCAGTGTGATACCTTTCCATGCTGGTGGCTGAGTCACTTCCTAGGGTGTCTGTTTTAAATGGGCATGAGTGAGCTGGTGAAAGGACTTTGATCTGCTGGCTTGGCCTCAGTCAGGAGTGTTGGTGAAGGAGTTCAGCATCGAGCTGGGATTTGAAATCGGCCATCCTAGATCCTTTCTGGCCATTGACATTTGGGTGGAATTGATCCCGCCTTTTCCAGCCTTGCCCACTTGTCTCTAAAGGAGATCAGCAGGAGGTCACGTTATTTACTGAGCAGAACTAGAAGTAGCAAGAAAAATTTACTCCTTTCTGGTGCTTTATTGCCAGGCAGGGGGCGGTTGGTTGATTGAGTGGCTCAGGGCAGTGTGGATAAAATAGCCCTAGTCTTTGGTGGAGGGTGAGCTGATGTTACCTGTGGGAATGGGCAGGTTAGGAGCCAGCTGAGGCTGCTTGGGGTGACCAGCTGTGGGGGAACAGGCACCTCTGAGACATCAACAGGTGACCACTGGCTCCCCTGGCCTTAGTGAAAGCAACTGCAGCTGACAGAGGGTAACTGAGGTAATCATGGAGGTACCCAGAGCAGCTCAGGCTTCTCACTAAGGGATGAGATGCTTGCACAGCTCTATTCCCCTCTTGTCATACCTAGTCCCAGCCCTCCGTGATGAGGGGAGAGCTAATGTGCATGGCAGTGCTGAGAGCAGAGCCTCGCTGAAGCGGTGGATCCTTCCCTAGAAGCATCATGGCATCTCCATCCTTGGAGTTTCTCAAGACTTGTCTTACAGCCCTGGGCAATCTGATCTAACTTCCAGTCTTGCCCTGCTGGCTTCAGGTCTAGGTCCTCCCTGACATGAACCACTTGATAACTGTGGAGTTACTAACTCTAGCTGTTCCCATGTTTCCCACATTTCTCTACTTTTCCTCCCAGCAAGGCCTTTTAGCCCCTGACCTCTTACACCGTTGGGTTTATTTCCTGCCACTGAGAAAAGAGGCAGGGGCTTGCCAGAGCTCTGGTGTGAGTACTGGAGCTCTGGGGAAAGGATCTAGCTGGTGATGGGGATTTCTATTTAAAAAACACTTGCAGTAACACGACCTTGGCCCTAGCAGGAAGGCTGCAGTTGGGAGCTCATCACGGATGGTCTGGGTTTAACCCCTACAAGCATATTGAGAAAAACACTGTTCTACCATATATACCATTGTTTTACTGTCCATTTTGTGTTATGGCCATATACATGCAGGAGAATGGCAGCAGCTGCTGCTGTAGTGTTATATCAGGGTGTAGAGACCTGTGAAAGCCCTTCCAGTTGCAGGAAGAGCTCATTGCTGCAGTCAGGTCTCAGCTGGGATCATTCAGTGTGTCCAGAGGGTCTGGACAAACATGGCTGCTGAGCAAGGATGCCAAGATAACCCACAGATCATGCCATTAAGTTTGTTGTGCAAAGGTGAGCTGGGAAGGGGGAGCTGGTAACCTGCCTGGATCTCCTCTGTGCGGTCCTCTGTCTTGTCTGTGATGTTTTAAAGCCAATTGCAAACTGAATTTCTGCTGTGACAGCCCAGCAAATTGTGGATAAGGTGAGCCTGGCTCAGCTCTGGCCAATCTCTGGGGCCCACAGTAGGTGTTATTTCAGTGCTGGGTCATGTTCCTTCTCCTCTGATCTCTAAAGCTGTGGTTAGAATCCGTCTCCTACCATGTTTGAGAAGACAGAAGTCAAGTGCTCCTGCTGCACATGGCCCAGGGTGAGGGAGCCCTCCTGGGCACCAGGAATCAGAGTCTGTGTATCCCCACCCCGTCTCAAGTTGGTCAGGATAGATTTTTCAAGCCAGTGCCATCCTGAGGAAGGTGCTGGTGCCCCTGTGCTGCTGAGAAGAGGAGGCATCTGTGTGTGCCAGAGCTGCAGCTTTACAGGGCGAGTAGGGATGAGCTGGGGGAGGGACTGATGCCATGACGGCGCTGTGTAACCACTTGCTCTCTCCTGCCTTCAGCTTGCTGAATTGTCATAGAATAGCTTCAGGTGATTAATAACGCACGTGTAATGTAGCTGTTCTTGTTATTCCACTAATACCCTGGAGTATGACAAGCTATAAATAGTTTGACAGGATCTGTCCGTCCCTACCTCATGTAGGATCTAAAATAAAGTGAATGAACGAACTACTCCTGGCCTTCCTGATGGTTTGTCTGGTCTGGCTGGGGCTCCTGTGTCCTTCTGTTGGATTAAACAGCGATGCAGACCGGTGTCATGAGGAGAAGCAGTAATTGGCCCCATGATACCCTTTGTACACAAAGCGGTGTCGTGGAGGTGGGTCAGAGTATCAGCTGGCTCAACCCTTTGCAGCAGCTCTGCAACCCGTTTTATAGGGTGTCGTGGCTGTGGAGGGAGGGCATGGGACCCTCCTGGCTGTGGTGGCTGCAGTTAGGAGCAAGGCAGAAGTTTGCATTTCTCTCACACTGTGGTTCAGGGCACTTTGGTCCTGGTGAGGAAGTCATACCTGTTCCGTAGATAACGCTGCAAGGGTGACAGCTGTCAGACCTCTCTTTGCACCCTGCCTTTGGAGGCAGGGAAGGAGCTGGACTCTGACCTGCCAGGAGAGCAGGCAGGCACCGGAGGGGACTGGGGACCTTTGAGCTCTGCCAGCCTCATCGTTTCCTGATCCCTAAACACAGCTCTTTGTGCCCAGCTTGGACAAATTCAGGTAGTGTGGGGTGGAGCTGAGTTGCTCTCTGCCACTGCCTCGCTGTGGTATGCGACAGGCAGATATGATGTAGGGTGACACGCTGCCAGCGCTCTGGGGTGGTTGGGTGCTGCTGGGTGTCATGGCCTCGCTCCTGCTGTCAGGATTCCGCTGCTGCCTGGGGTGAAGCTGTTCCTGGGTGAAGCTGTTCCTGGGTAGGGAAGCCTGTCATCTTCCCCAGTGGGTGCCCAGAGCTTTCCCACCCACTGCAAGCCTGCCTCGGGCACGAATATGTCCCCCAGCCAGCTGGAAGCTGGCTCTCCCCACAGCAGGATGTCTGCTCCCCTCTTTTCCCTGTCCGTGCTGGAGATGGAGCCCTGTGCCCTTGTAGGGACGCAGGCAGCGACAGAAACGTTGGAGGCCAGGAGGGAGCAGGGTCTAAGCCGCGGGGCGAGGGGGGTGCGGGTCACCCGGGCCAGCTCCTGCCGCGGACCGAGGGACCGGGGCGGGTGTAACGCAGCGGGGCTGGCGGCGGCCCCGCACCAGCGCCCCGCTGGGGAGCGGGGGGACCGTGCCCCGGGAGGGGTGAAGAAGGGCTGGGGCGGAGCGGCGCCTGCCCGGGAGCCAGGGCGGCCCCGGAGGGCCGGGCGCGGCCGGAGGCGGAGGCGGGCGCGG
>VZTV01052455.1:32468-48805 GCA_013400875.1 Anhinga rufa
GGCCCCGCCGTGCGGCCGGGAGCCGCCCCGGGGACGCGTCGCGTCCCGACGGCGGTGGCGAGCCGGGATGTGCTTTCAGGAGCAGCTGGAGGAGCACAGGAGCAGCCGTGACCTGGCCGAGGGCTGGATCCTGGCGCAGAGGTTTGGAGAAGGAGGAGATAAGTTGGTGCCAGTTGAGTCCACGGAGAAGATTCAGTGGCAGCAGCGAGCGCTCGGGGTTGGTTATAAACCCGCAGTCAGGTATGGCCCCAGCTTGCTGCACCCCGGAGAGGGGCCGGGCTGTGGGCTTGGAGGCGCGCGTAGCTGGTACCCACAGAGGACGTGCGGCCCAACCATCCCAAATCCCTTGGGCACATCCAGCACTCCTGCCAGCACAGGTGGGACAGGACATACAACCCAACCGTCCCAAATCCCTTGGGCACATCCAGCACTCCTGCCAGCACAGGTGGGACAGGACATACAACCCAACCGTCCCAAATCCCTTGGGCACATCCAGCACTCTTTTCAGCGCCAGCACTCTTTTCCTGCCGTCAGGAGGGTGCCCCCTTGTAGGCTAATCCTGTTTGCTTGTGGCAGCACCTGCGCAAGATAAAAGATGATGCCAGGGGGTTTCTGAGGCACTCGGGTTTGGGCCGAGTGATGTGGTGGGGGTAACACAGCAATGAGATGATTTTCATGACAGAAGGCGATGTGCAGGGCTGGATTTCCCTGCTGTACACCAGCCTGCACCTGGGTGCAGGGATGCTTTCATCCCTCCTGCAGCTGTGCCCCCTGGGTGCTATCGCTGGTCCCCCTCCATTGCTGCCTCCACTCCAGACTAAGGCAGTAACACTTGGGCACACTGAGCACTGACACATCTTTTCCCTTGTGTGACTCCTCTGCTGGTGCTGCTCCAGCTGGGAACAAGTGGTGGACCTGACGTACTCCATACACCTGGGAGAGAAGCCCAGATTCATCGAACAGGATGAGGCCGCAGTACGGAAGTTTCGGTACGAGTACATCTCCTAGAGTGGTACTGCAGCACCTCAAGGGACAGCCAGCCAGGGCCTGGGCACGCCTGCAGGGCCAGGACTGGCTTCAGGGTTAGGACTGGGGAGAATGGGTGCCGTGGGATGCCTTCTACATTGATACTGTTCAACGCTGCTCAAGTGAAGATGGCCTTTGCTCTGCAGAGCATCGGAGTGACTGTGTGGTGCTATTCTCACTGGGCTGGGGTGGCTATAAACACCCTTGGGTGGCGGTGGTGAGATACAGCCGTGCCATCTGCCTGTGGCAGGAACAGCTGCCTGGCACCATCCCGATGTGACCATGAGATGATGCGGCCAATGCAACCTGGGGCACCTGCACAGTGCTGGTGGGCAGGTTTGGGGTG
This sequence comes from Anhinga rufa, assembly GCA_013400875.1. Lineage (NCBI taxonomy): Eukaryota > Metazoa > Chordata > Aves > Suliformes > Anhingidae > Anhinga > Anhinga rufa. The sequence continues at coordinate 33,841 of VZTV01052455.1, forward strand.
CAGCCTGGTCTCCCTGTCCCATTAACACAGAGCCCCCCTGCAGGTCCATGCCCCTGGGCTGGAGCTACGAGCATGACATGGAGCTGGCGCGCTTCCTGTACGATCACAGCGAGAGGCAGCTGCAGCACAGGGACTGCACCAAGGAGCACCTCAGAAGCATCGAGGTCTCCTCGCAGATGGTGTGTAGCTGGGCTCCTCCTCAGCTTAAAATCAGCATGAGACACACGAGCATCGCTGCAGCTGTGGGGAGGAGTGGCTGGTGGTGGCAGTCCCCTCTGCAAGGGGCAGGGGATGGTGGTGGGATTTTGCTGCTCTAGCAGAGCTGCAAGGAGTTGGGCATCTGAAGCAAAACTCTATTGTGTCTCTGGGACGCTGTGAGGCGTCCGTGGCCATGCCCAGCTGGCTCTATGTGAAAGCCACCATCCACCTGCAGCCCAGTGAACTGAGCGGCTGGCCTTGTCCTGACCTCCTCTGGCCCCATGGGACCTGTCCCAGGAGTGGCCATGGTGTGCCCAAGGATGCTCAGCTCCCTCCCTCCACTTGCTGCACTCTTGCAGGAGGACTGTGGTGCAGCCCATCTGACTGACAGCCAGACATACACCTTCTGGGAGAGCAACGGGCCCCCGGGGCAGCACTGGGTGCGGCTCAACATGAAGAAAGGCGCCATTGTCAAGTGAGACCTCGTGTGTCCTGTCTTGCTGGTAGCTGTGTCAGGGACGGGCAGGGTGTGGGGCAAAACACCATCTTCCTCTTGAAAGCAGCTTTCCTCAGGCTGCAGCGGGGGCTCAGGGTTGACATGGGGGGCAGCTGCTGCCAGATGCACCCCAGGAGGACATAGCTTTGCCTCCAACCCTGAGATATCTCCAGGGACATCTCCATGCCCAGACAGCTTGGGAGGGGAGGACAATGCTGCCCATTGCTCTTCTCATCCCCAGGAAGTTGTGGCTGATGCTGGATGGGCAGGCCAACTCCTATATACCCAGGCGGGTGGCTGTGTATGGTGGGGCACCAAACAGGCTGCAGCACCTGAGAACTGTCCTTATTAACGAGTGAGTAACAAGTGAGGAGCAGCCTGGGTCTGGCTTGGGCCAAACACCCAAGCTGTCTCTGCATCCTGAGCAGACGCTTGGGAAAGGGCTGGGGTCAGTCCTGAGTGATCCAGCAGTGACGGTGGGTCTGCAGGTCCCTGGATGCAGGTTATGTCTGTCCCCACAAGCATAGTGGCCCCCCGCCTCCATGTGCCAGCCAAGCGCCTTCATCTCCACTCCTGCTCCTCATCCGTGCTGTGGCAGCTGTGCTGCAGCGTGCTTCCTCCTGCTTGGTGACTTTGGGGGTCTTTCCTCCTCCTCCTGTCTCCTTTCTGAGCACCTCTGCCGTGCTGTAGCTGAGAAGTCCTGGGGTGCTTCACCTCTCCCTCTTCACTCTGGCTTTGCAGCACCCTTCTTAAGGCAGGCAGGAGTTTACACAGGGATGCGAAAATCTCCTACTTCTTCCCCAAAACTTGCCTGTTTGCCTTTTTTTGGCTGAGCCATGAGATTTGTCTTTGAAGAAGCATCAATGAGACTGCCAAGGTCTCTCTCCTGGTGGCAGGAGCCAACTCCTCACTGCGTCTGGGCAGCTGCGGTGGTTTTTCCCCATGTGCCCATAGGTCTTTGATGGGACCTTGGAAATACACTTAACCAAATCGTTCATCTCCACAAATCCCTGTTTCCTTCAAAACACATCACCCTCATGTGACCAGCTCAACTTGAAGGATGGCTGTGCGGGTGTGAGACCCCCTGGGAACAGCAACGTGCTATCGGCCATCTCGCCTTTCTGTTCTGCTTTGAATTTATGCTCTTTTCTGGCTCTTGGATGTGGCTTCCACCTTCTTCAGGACATCTGTGTGCCTCTGACAGCCTCTTCTTTCTGCTCGGTCCCCTCCTGCTGCAGCCCCGGTGAGGGGGGGGGACTTTCGCTACCGGTAGCAGCACAGCCTTGACTGGGGAGCTGGAGTGGCCTGTGCCTCGCCAGCCGCCTCACTGGTGTCTGTGCCTTGCAACTCTACCATCTCCCTCTGTGCTGTGTACAGGAACAGCTTCCAGGACATCTGCATCCTCCGTGACATGAAGACCCACCTGCAGGTGTTGGAGATCCGTATCCTGGAGTGCCGGGGTGAGCCTGGGCTGCCAGCCCAGCCTGGCCCTAAACCTGCAGCTGGTCCTGGCACCTGCAGCTCTTCCTGCTGCACCAGCTGCTTTTTGGGGTCTGTTCGAGGAAAAGCTGGGGAATGAGCTTCGTTTGGGATGCCGCAGGCACCGAGGGGCTCCTTGCCCCCAGTTGCAGCATCTGAGCCATGCCAGCCGCACAGCTGCAGCCACGCATGCAGCATCACTGTCCTTTCTTGGCAGACCAAGGGTACAATGTCCGTCTGCGAGGGATTAAGATCAAGTCTTTCTGGGAGTGGGACCTGATCCTCAATGCCGACATGTTCCAGCCAGCCCAGCTGGTGCGCTACCCTCTCCTGGAAGGGGTGGACGCAGCTGTGCTGTACCGGAGGGCTGTGCTCATTCAGAGGTATGGCACTGGGATGGCACCATCCCCGCAGCTAGCCCCGGCCCTGAGAAGGACCATGCCCTGGCCTCTAGCAGGTGGTTGCACATGTCTTGCTTAAAGTCTGCCAGCTCCTTTCCCACGTGCAGCAGGGACTTTAGCTTGCTGCTCCCCATCTGAACATGGCTGTTTCCAGTGCCTGAGGAGCACGGTGCCAGCATGGGGCAAGGGGAACCTGCAATGCAGAGTCTCCCACCCCGCTGCCTGAAGGGCAGCCCCAGGCTGGGGTCAGTACTGGCCCCGCGGAGAGACCCTCTGCAGCGAGTCTGCTGCAGTGCTGTGGTGTGGGCTGGGCTGCCGTTGTTTGCAGCTTTTTCTTGGGGGGTACAAAATAAAGCACTTGGCCAGAGGGTGCTGGTTGGGTGCTGCCCTTGGTGTGCCAGGGTCCCTCCGTGGGCTTGAGGAGACCCACGTGCAGGGAACATGGCACCTGGGTTTGGTGCGTGCCTGGGGCTGTCTGCAGTGAAACGCTGCGGGTGTATCAGACTCCACACATCTGCCAACCCCTTCATGTCCTCACACTGCTCCTCTCCGGTCTCCAGGTTCGTCCAGCTCCTGGACAGTGTCCTGCATTACCTGGTACCCCTCTCTGAGGACAGCATCGGCACCTTCAATGCACTCAGGGTGAGCGTTTGCCAGGCTCCCATGGGATGGTGCTGGTAGGAGCATCTCATCATGGGCTCAGCTGGTTTTCCTGGGGGCTGTGGCATATCCCCCTTGATCTGATGGGGACAGACCAGTCCAGGGCTCATGCTGAGAGCTGCCATGCTGGGCATTGCCGGAGGGATGGGGGGAGCTGAGCATCCCCTGCAACACTGGGGGTGTGCTTGGGAAGGGGGAAAGAGGACATGTCATGGCAGGATCAGACCTCTAACCATCCCTGCTTGTCCCATGCTAGAGCATGAAACCGTTCCTGCTGCTGTCCAAGCAGGGCACAGCCCTCATTGTCCACTGTCTCCAGTCCTCGGAGAGCAACCCCCCTCACACCCCACCAAAGCTGTACATCAACCGACATCTGGCCCGGGAGCACTGTGCCAACCCCGCTCTGGACCCCAGCTGCAGGAATGCCGTGTTCACCCAGGTACGGCAACACCATGCCCTGCGCTGGGTACCTGCCAATGCAGCGCTGCTTGACCCCACTGCATCTCATCCCCTTTCTGCTCTGCTCCTCTCCAGCTGTATGAAGGCCTCAGATCTTCCAAGAACAATCAGCCCCTGGACTACAGGTAGGTCTTCACTTCCCATTTGTGGGGTATCACTTCCCCGGAGCGGGGTGGAGTGGGGACAAGGAGATGCCAGGTGCTGCTGGCTCTGTTGGAGGAGGGGGGTGCATGGGGCTTCTGCTTCCCCGCAGGTGGCCCCTGAGCTACATCCAGTGGTGGCAGTGTGAGTTCATCGCTGAGGGCATCATCGACAACGGTGAGAGCTCTCCCCTCCTGCCTGGGGCTCTCCCCTGGGCTTTCTTGTGCTGGGGGGCAGCTCAGTGGGTCACCCACTGTGGCGGGGTGCCCACACTGTCCCCGATGCTCTGTGGGAGGCAGCCCCACTTTGCACACATGGAGGTGGTCCCTGCATCTCCCCTATGCCCCCAGTGCTGCCCCTGCCCCATGGAGAGGGGGTGGCTTGGCCAGATCCTGCGGCTCAGCATCTGGCACCAGTGTGTCAGGCACTAACCAGCCTCTGCCCCCATTGCAGGTGGGGGTTTTCGGGACAGCCTGTCGGACATATCGGAGGAGCTGTGTCCCAGCTCGGGTGATGTCCCTGTGCCCCTGCCCTTCTTTGTGCGCACCTCCAACCAGGTTTGGCACCCCGCTGTCTGCCTGTCCCGGCCTTGGAGGGAAATCCAGCAGAGCCTGGGGGCTTGTCCCTCAGTTGCAATATTTTGGGGTGTTAGTCCTGTCTTAACACTTGCAGGGCTATTGGCTGGGCGGAGCTGTGCTTGTACCCCAGTGATAGAGATCTCCTGGAGGGGTGTAAAGGGCAGGAGAGGCAGGTGGAGGGGTGATGGAGAGGGAGGCTGCAGGAGGGACCATGCTGGGCTGGTCACGTCTGTGTCTGTGGGTCCTAAGCCTCTCTCCCACAGGGTAACAGCAGCAGCGACACCAGGGACATGTACATCCCCAACCCCTCCTGTAAGGACTTCCCCAAGTATGAGTGGATTGGGCAGCTGATGGGAGCAGCCCTGAGGAGCAGGGAGTTTCTGGTGAGCACAGCGGAGCCTCCCTGGCTGGCGAGGGGGCTTGGTGGGGTTCGCCATGTCTTGGGCAGAGGGGTTGCCCTCAGGTGAAGTAGGGACATGGGGAGGATGCATGTCTCTGCTACCTCTGGCAGATCCTGTCTCTGCCAGCGCTGGTGTGGAAGCAGCTGGCAGGGGAGGAGGTCAGCTGGAGCAAGGACTTTGCTGCCGTGGACTCAGAGCTGGTGAGCAGGGCTGGGGACCAGCAGGGCAGTGCCGTGCCATGTACTCCCATGGCTGCTCCGGCTCCACTGTGATGGCTTTTGCCCATTGCGGTTGCAGGTAAAGCTGCTGGAGGTGCTGGAGGGGGTGGACAGGGAAGCCTTTGAGTTCATGTTTGGCAGAGAACTTACCTACACAGTGGTGCGGAGTGACCAGCGCATGGTGGAGCTGATCCCCAATGGCAGCAGCACTGTGGTGCGCTACGAGGACCGCAAGGAGTTCATCCGCCTGGTGCAGAGGGCTCGACTAGAAGAGAACAAGGAGCAGGTAACTGGAGTGGCTCCAAGGGGACCCTGCCCCTGTGGCAAGCCCTCCTTGTACCTATGAGGTTGGTGGCTCCAAAAACATGTCCCCAAAACGAGGTCCACCTGGGAAGTTCCTCTATGCATCCCATACCCAGGATGTCCATGAGCCCTGGGGATGCCCTTTGGGGTCCTGCGGTCCTGCTGGCTGCCCTGGTCTCAGACCCATTGCAGTGACATGGGACCCCTCCTGTGCCTCCCCTAGATCTCAGCCATGCGTGCCGGGCTGCTCCGTGTGGTGCCCCAGCCTGTGCTGGACCTGCTCACCTGGCAGCAGCTGGAGAAGAAGGTCTGTGGGGACCCTGAGATCACAGTGGCTGAACTGCGGAGGTTCAGTAAGTACCAGGGCCAGCCCAAAGCTGCTCCCAGACCCCCGCATGGGCAGGGGCTCCCCTCGATGCTTCAGGTTTAGCTGCAAACCCCACCAGTCCCCACTCTGGTCCCTCTGGACCTTGGCAACTGTGAGCAGAGGTGAATGGCCACCCTGCAAACTGGGACCCCCATTTCTCCACCTGCCTTTGCACAGGGTGCTGGCCCTGCTTGGGGTACCGGGGCTTGCAGGGACTTACTGAGAGCAGAGGGTCTCCTCCTCTCCTGCCTTCGCTCTGGGCTTTCACAGAAGGGTGTGTTATTTTTCTTTGCTGGGAGTTTCTGATGAAGCTGTTGAATGTTCCTTATCACAGTCACATTTGAGGACTTTCCCGCCGATGACACCCGCATCCAGAACTTCTTGGAGGCACTCAACAACTTCACCAGTGGTGAGTGACCCCAAGCCTTTCCCCGCCCTTCATGTGCAGCGGGGTGGGCCAGGGGATGGGGTACCCACTGCCCTGCACCCTGGGGATGCTTACTGGGTGCTTCCCTGGGAGTCAGCTGAGGTCATCCTGCCTGGCCCTTCCCAGGATGCTGAGAGCATCCCTTAGCTTTGCCCCGTGCTCCGGGTGCTTCTGCAAGAGCAGACCCTGCCACAATGGCAGTGTCTGGGACGGTCCAGTCCCTGTCCTGAGACCTGAGCCCTGTCCTTCCCCTCAGAGGATCTCAGCCGCTTCCTCAAGTTCGTCACTGGCCGGAGCCGCCTCCCGGTTCAGATCACTGTCTATCCGGAAATGGCAAAGTGAGTCCGTCCTGCCTGTGCTGGGGTCCCTGCACTGTGCCCCCGGGGCCTGACTCTCTCTCCTTTCTCCCAAGCTTGGATGCATTGGACTTAATGCCACAGGCCTCCACGTGCTCCTGCACCTTCTTCTTGCCCAACTACTCCTCGTGAGTCGAGCTGGGGACAGGGGACAGGGACGTTCCCCCCTCCCTGGGGCTGGTATTGGGGTCCCCTCCCAGGCTGCCCAGGTCCTGGCCCAGGGGGCGGGGGAGCGGGGACGGGGAGGGAAGTGCGGGGCTCTCGGTGCCCATCATGGCTGTGACCCAGCGTTCCCCCTTACAGGGCCAAGGCCTGTGAGGAGCTGCTGCGGTACGCAGTGTACAACTGCATGTCCATCGACACTGACAAGAACCCCTGGGATGAATGAGGCCCCCCAGGTGCCCCATGCCGCGGGACCTGCCCACCCCAGGAACAAGGGATTCAATAAAACTGCAGGGCTGGATCCTGCCTTCCTGCCCCAGGTACTGTTTGTGTCCGTGCTTCCTGAGGGCTGGACTGGAGTGGTTTTGGCCAGTGCTGCAACTGGGGTGGCCAGCACGGCACTGCTGGGTGCTGTGCCGGCATGGAGCACTGCGGGGTGGAGAGCGTGGCGTGCACACGGGGGGCTGTGGGGCCTGTCCCCTCCCCGGACACGGTGTGCATGGGGAGCGAAGCCACAGACTGCCCCCCCATGCACCCCGCAGACTGCCCCCCCGAAGCACCCTGCCCCCCGAAGCACCCTGCCTGCCCCCCCGGCACCCCCTGCCTGCAGCCCCACCTCCGGCCGCCTGGGGGCGCTGTGCCGCCGAGCCCCTCCCGCGGTCGGGCGGGGATCTGTGTCTCGGCGCTCCGCAGCCTGGGATCCTTCCTTCGGTGTTCTTCTCGCTGCCCTGGCCGGGAGGAGCCGATGGCAGCAGGGCGAGGAGCGGGATCGAGCCTATCGGCGCTCTACCGCCGCTGTCCGCGATCGACCCGCTCTGCTCTCCGCGCGCATGTGCAGTGCCGGCCGGCGCCGCCATTCCTGTCCTGTCAGTGAGGCGCGGGGAGCCGGCGGCCGCCGGAGCGGAGGGAGCGGGGGGGCGGGGGGGGGGGCCGGCGCCTCCGGGCGGGCTGGGAGAGGCGCGGGGAGGCGGGGAGCCCGTCCGCGCCTCCGGGAACCGCTGCCGGCTAAAGCTGGGCCAGGCTGAACCGAACCGGTTGTAGCCTGGCCCGGGCCGGGCCTGCCCGGTTCTGCCGCGGTGGAGTGAGGCCTGGTCCCGGTGCTCTCTCTGCAGCATGGAGTTCCAGGCCGTGGTGATGGCGGCGGGGGGCGGTTCCCGCATGACGGACCTGACCGCCAGCATCCCGAAGCCGCTGCTCCCGGTGGGCAACCGGCCCCTGCTCTGGTACCCGCTGAACCTGCTGGAGCGTGCCGGCTTCGAAGGTGAGGCGCGCCGGCGGCTTGAGGCGCGGGTGGAGACGACAGCTTTCCCTGGGCTCCTCAGGCCTCCCGGGGCCACCCCTGCCACGCCCGTTTGTGTCATGTGTGTCCCCCCACGGTGTCGGTCTGATGCCTTGTCGCAGGTGCTGTGTGGATCAGGGTAGTTGCTTAAGCAGGAGATCTCTTCTCTGCAGTGGAGCGATGCTGTTGGCCCACGTCATGTCTTTTCATTAACTGCAGGCTGCACTGCCTGTGCCCCCTTCCTGCTCTTCTTCCCGCACCAAGGCTTGTCCCATCTATATGCTTTTCCCAGCGCTGGTGTCTTTCCCAGTGCTGTTAACCAGGAGTGTCTCACTCGTTTCTTTCTCTGAATCATTAACAAGAGTGGTGTGAGAAGCATGTCAGCTCTCTTGGGATATCGTTTGGTTTGTTGTTTCAGTCTGGCCTGGAGTTCAGGGTTACTTGTTCTGTCTGAGGCATTTAGTCCTTGTTTTTGCAGCATGGAGCCAAGTGCTAGGTTTTGGACAGAACAGGGCAGGGTGAAGTGGCAGTCTTGTAATGCTCACCTGCGGGTCTTGTTTCATGGGAGGGCTAAAATGGTATTTAGTACATAGTGAGGTTCTTCAGTATTTTATGGGTTTAGGTTTTTGTTTACCTCTGAGTGGTGGACCAAATCTTTCTGTGGTGTTCCCCCTGCTACTTATAAAACTTCTTCCTGACACCTTTTGTGGCTCAGTTTTTTCATGTTTGTATTTGTCCTTTGCTTTTGCTTATCCTGTGTGACTGCAATTGTTCTGTACCCCATCGCAAGAATGTGGCTTTTTTCCTGACTGCTTCTTTTCTTTGCGGAGATTTAAAGATCAGCTCATGGTTATCCATGTCAGTCTCATACAGTTTCAGTGTGAAGAAACAAAAGAAAGACTTAAGATTTTGCCTTTATTTTGTTTCATTAAGAAATCCTTAAGAACTTTTTTTCCCTTGGAATTGCTTTTTGCCTGTTGTTTGTTGAGTCTGCTTTCTGAATGTCCACTTTCTTTGACTGTTCTCCTGTCTGTTTGGTTTTTTTTTTTTGCTAGGATCATACTTTTATCCAGTGGTATAGATATACAGGTAGCTAAAAGCTTCTCTGTAACTGGTCCTGTGTTTTCTCTGGCTCTTTAAAACTATTCAGAACTAACTATTTCCGCCTGATACTCTTGACCACTAGTAGGTGGTGTTATGGTCAGATCTTTCTCCTTTCTCAGCATAGCTCTTCAGCTTATCTATCCCCTACGAAAATTTGGACATGCAGGGTTGTATGTGCAGCTTCAGTAAACAAACTGCCACCCTCCTGCTCCTCTCTTGCTTCTGCCCCCTGACCAAGCTGTACGTTTCTGTGTTAATGCTCCAGTGGCATGAGTTCTTTCCCTGGATCGTAATTCTAAGTATTACAGGAGGCTTCAGTTCCTCATACCTGCTTATGTTAGTAAGTAGGTGTTCCACAGTCTGATTCACTGCATCCCTTCTGTCCCAACTGCAAGTGTTTCATGTCTCCTAATAAATATTAGGAGATCTTTGTCCAGCTCACCAGATTTATGCTGAGCTGTGGGCTTGTAACTTCCACCTGACACCAATTCCTTCTCCATCAGTTACTTCTTTCCCCAGTTCAAGATGAGCTTTCAATCCCTTTCTTTAGGTTCTTCAGCCTGTTATGAATTCAAGTTGGCATCTGGTACAGGAGTGGGAGGGGAGCCCTCCTGTATCTCTGGTACCAAACTGCCTCACGATTCTCGTGTTTACAGTTCTTCCTCTCTTCTGTTAACAGATTCAGGATGAGTTCAATTTTGAATGATACAGGTTTATTCTTAGTGTGTTTTCATCTTGCCAGAGGAGCTTCCTAGGCAGAGAGCTATATTATTTCAGATACCCTTTGATTAAAATTCCATGTGGAATATGATGTTATGATGTTGGGAGTTTTTTTGGTGGGTGGGATATTTTAATTTGAGGGTTTGACACTTACTTTTCCTTCCAGTTTTGAGGCCAGGGGAAAAGGTTTCTTGTTGTTTTGTTTTCTTGGTCTTTTCTTTGCAGAGCTTCTGTTCTCATGTTCTTAATTTTGGAAAATACACTTTCATGCCACTGTTGATATCCTTCAAATATGCATTTACCTTTTTTCTTTTATAGATGGAATGAGTTTGTTGCTCACATATTGCTTCACTCCCGTGCCAAGCTGGTGCTGGGGAATAGTTTAAGGATTGTATTGTAATACTGTGGCTGGTGGTGTTGTCCACAGAGATTATACAGGATCAGGGAGGGCAAAAGACAAAGATCTAAAGTGTTGGTGACATTAAAGCAGGGTCTCATTGGTCTGTTTGAGGACATACAGTTTGAGGTCACTCGCTAATGATAGAAAACATTTCTGTTCTGTCTTGCTATACTCGTGCCACTCACGTGCATGTGTCCTGTTCAGTAACAACCTTCCACCCACACAAAGCAAGAGAGAGTGTTTTCATATTAATTGGAAGTTTAAGTCTCTTCTTCAAAAGCTACTATTGCCAAAAGAGCTTGGTTCACTGGAGAACCCAATTATGTTACTTAAGCCTTTTTGACATTTCTATTAGGTTTTGTAAATAAAAAGTGAGTGTATCCTATTTGTGATGAATATTTTTCTTTTTTATTTTTCTACTTTCCTCTGTCCTAGAGGTCATTGTGATTACAAGGAAGGAAATCCAAAAGGTGTTAAACTTGGACACAAAAATGAAGCTGGATTTTGTGTGCATCAGTGACAACATGGACATGGGTACAGCAGATTCACTGAGGCATATTCACCAGAAAATTAAGGTATTACTGTCTTTTATTGAACTTGACTGGAAGACATTTGTTTAATTTTTTTTTTCATTGTCCTTTAAGAGCTGTCCCATGTATTGATATTGTGGGTAACTGGATTTTCTGATCTTTAGATGAGCTGAATTTTGTAAAGGTCACCTCATGGGGGAACTCAAACAAAGACTCTAAATGACTAGAATTGATGGCTGGAGTAGATCCAGAGTAGATCCAGACTGGACACTGGCTGCTTCTTAGTCTGTGTTAGCTTTCTAGCAGGTTAATTATAAGGTTGTATTTGTTCCTACAATTTTTGGTATGATGTGTGATAGCTGTTGCCCACGTAGTGCTTGGGGAAGTAGTTCTACACAAATGTTCATTGTCTTCTTAGCTTAGGCAATATGCTGATATGTAAGGAAGCTTATGTTCAGTTCTTGGCCCTGCCACAGGCTTGCCTGCACCGATAGGCAGGTGACTTCCTCTGTGTTTCAGTTTTCTGCTTTTGCTGGCTTGGTCATATGGTAAGCGCTTTGATAAACAGCGCCCAAATGTGATAAAGGGTTGTTGTTCTAGCAAAAATGTCAGTTCATAGAATTTTAATGTCCAGCTGCACAACTGAAACACTCCCATGTAAGGCAGAAATGCTGCTCAGAGCTCTTACCATGATCTGGAATGGAATTTGGTTTTTGTCATTGTCATATGCTTAATCTTTCTGATTTGTTCCCTGTTTTTTTTAGGCCATCTTAGCCAAATTGACTTTTTAAGTAAAGGTTGCAACAGAACATCAATGGACCATTTAAGTCCTGAGGTGTCTTTTTGTCTTCAGGCTCTTTTTGAAGGTAATGAACTGCAATATAACAGGCTGTGTGCTCTCAAGAGAAAGATTCCAGTTGAGACAAGATGAAGGCAAATATGGGTGTCTAGGTGGCACAATGAGAGAGATTCTGCAAAGGATTAATGCATAGACTAGAACAATTTAGAGGGTGAAGAGAAGATCTAAAGAGGAAAAGCAAAATCAACAAAATCAGTTTAATTTAACTGAATGTTTCTATCACGTGGAGAATCGTGCTCTGTCATAACTCAGTTTGGCAGTATTTTTTAAATACGTGCACGCAGTAAGGAAATATCTCTGCACTGCAAATTGTGACCCTGGCCTTGCAGTTTCACTGCCCGATCAGAGTGATCAGTCTGGCTGTCTGGATGTCCCTCTTTTTGGTAATCCAGGCAAGTTTGCTTAGGGGGAGGCCTGGGAGACAACAGTAAAGTGTGTGGGGTTAAGAAATAGCTTGTGTCTTCAGAGGCAGCAGTGTTGATCTTCTGTTTATTTTTCAGAAAAAAAGGCTTAGAGAAGATGTGAGGTAGTATTGAAACACACCACTCTTCTTCAGTCCACTGTTGTGTATGAACAGCAGCAATTGCTTCTGCCATTTTTATTCCATGTCCTGCTTGTCTGGCCAGAGAGGACAAAGTGGTCTCTTATTTGAAATAAGCCTATACTAGTATAAGTTCTTGAGCAGATTGCTGCAATGTGTATTTCGGAGTCATTCCTCTAGTAAATGCATACCACCGGTACACCTCTTACAGGGTATATACCCTCTCATGTGTGATATAGGTGGGAGAGCTACACAGTAGAGAGAGCTGAAAAGCTGTAGTATGTTGGGTATGTCTGCAATGTAGCAGGAGAGGGATCTCACTGAAGAATGCCCTGGTGAAAACAGCTGCTGCTTGTGGCTGTAGTTTGCTGGCAAGCTTTTTGCAACCCATGACAAAAGTCTGATGAGTTTAAACTGGTTGCCGAAACTTTTATTTGTCGCAAATTGAGTTAATTGCCCACAGACAGAAGAGCAAGTAAGCTCAATAAAAAAGAGGTAACATGGCACAGTATAGACAACTTGCCTGTGTGCAAAGCAAGTGACATGGAGTAAAGCCAAGATTATAAATGCACTGTAAGAAATACGTCTAAGGCTAGCTGAACTGCTAATCACAAATCTTGAGATGCGCATAAATGTTGAATCTCTCTAAGGCATAAAAATCTCGTGACTTTCTGCCTTGTCTGGCATCTGACTGAGGGAGGTCCACCAGCGCAGCGTTGCTGCTTGCTGTGCCTGCAGTTGCAGACCTTCTTGCTGTGTTGCACTTTGGTTAATGAAGCTTGGTACTTTAAAGATTAGATGTTGAGATTAGATTTACAGAATTGCATTCAGTATTAGCAGGAGAATACAAACATGCAAAGCCTGTAAAGACTGAAGGAAGGCAGTTTGCGTTGTTGTTTTATCGGTTTTTGGTGCTGGCATTTTTTGGGGCAAGTAAGACTGACTGTCTTGGTTCGCAGTAACAAGCAGCTGGCTCCACCAGTCTTACTCTTTCCTGGTTGGTCAGAAGTTCATGAGAGCAAAGGAAGCCTGTTCAAGTTTTTGTTTGCTGTTCACCCACTCTACACACACTGGATTTTTTTTGACATCTTTACTTCAAGAGTTGATACAGTAGATGCATGTTCTTTGCTCTACTGGAACTCTTCCTGTTATTTTTGGCTGTCTCAGCCTGTACCTGATTGACAAGGTAGCAGCTTTGTTAGGTTTTTTTTTATATTTATTACAAGTCCAAATGTATCCTTTTCTTGGACCCTTAACACAGTAAAGGTATCATGCTAAACTTGATTCCTAAAGGTACCTGCTTGAGAAGTAATGAACAACAGAGAACTTGGTCCCATAAGTTCCACTTTTTGAGTTCCTAGGCCTGGGTGTCAGTCTGCCCTGTTCTTTACCAGTAGTTCTTTAATTGACTTGTGTGGTGGAGTGGCTTTGTTTGTTTTTATTTAAATGTTCAATTGTGGTGTCTGAATAGCTAAAACTATTGACCAGTTTGTCTTCCCAACTCTATGGCTGAGAACTGAGGCTTAAAGAGGTGGAGTAATTTACATTAAAGAAGTTTGTAACAGTACTGGAAATTAGACATCTGTCTCAAGTGTGTCATGGTGTTGTGCACAAGATCATCTTTCTGTACTGTGTGCGTATTATACTATTTTCCCACCTTGAAAAAGCCATCAGGACAAGAGATTAAACATGAGTTGAAAGTATTTTAAATGGAAACTACAGAAATAGAAACTTCAGTAGAGCTGCAGTCCAGTTTCTGAATTGCGAGTGTTGAGGTTTTTTTCAGTGTGTGCTAGATTATGACTTTGAAAAGGTCCTCAATCTGGGAATGCATCGGTCTAAATGTAAGTAACTGAAAAATCATCTGCGGCATATGAAGTAGAAATTTATGGGGATTTTTTGGACTGTGTTTATGTTATTTTTTCATGGTGTAATATAACACTTATTGATGCTTTACACCAAGGTATTAATGTTTAGCACTTAAAATGATGTTGTCAAAAAGCAAAAAGTGCCTATAAGTGTTACTAATTTTTCTTAAATGTTTCATTTTATACAGGGATATGAACACAGTTTGTTTAAGGACTTTGTTACAATTATCGATCAGATCCTTTAATTGCTTTCCTGTGGACAATATCAGCGTTTCACTAGAATGCCGTTGGTTTCAGGATCCTGTGTACTTTATGGCTGTTTCCATGGCTATCACTTTAATGCCCAGACTTTGTTTTTTGGTGTCCTTTTAATATCGCTGTCAGTTTTATTCTTTTGGCCATTTAAGCTCCTAGTTTTCTGCTCATCTTTTCAGGACTGATAATGGGTGGCTTTTCAAAATATGAAAACGAAAGTGAAGCTGCAGAGTCTTTAATTCTTTTCTCATTTATATATAGGATTGGAAATAGTAGAACATGAACTATGTAGACTCACAGTTGACAGTATTCTAATAATGCTGTTATTGAAACTACAGCTTTACCACCACGGGGCTGTCTACAGGTCTCTGTCACTTCGTGATCTAGCCTAAATAGAGAAACAAGCCAGCCTTCCATGCCTCCAGGTTTGGACTGATGATCTTCCCTCGTCATGAAGAGTCAAGAGAGCTCCCCTATTTTAGCTGGGGTCTTGGCAAGAGGGTGGTGTGTATAGGAATTAATGTATTTTGGAACATGAAGGTCTGCTTCTGTAGCTGAGTAAATTCATTACAGGAACAAAAATTTTATTTATTTTATTTATTTTAAATGCCTTCTGACTTCCATTTTCTTTCAATTGTTCACATACACAATAATACTAGAGTAATTCTGAAGTGATTTACTTAGTGAAAATGTCAGTACTTCTTGAGTTATTGCTTTACCTGCAGCATGGAAGTGAGACAGGTCCAGCAAGACTTACAGGACA
>VZTV01052458.1:250-21265 GCA_013400875.1 Anhinga rufa
CCAGGATATTTCAGATTCTGCATGCATCGTTTTTTCCCTGAAAACTCTACCATGTTGCAGTTTGGTAAAAGATATAGAAAATCATTATTTCCTTGTACATGATGAGGAACATATTTCTTTGTAATTTTTATATGGAGTAAATCAAGAAGCTCGCATGTGATTGATTAGTACATGATGATATTGGACAGGGAAGCACCAGAAAGAAATTAATTTATCATTAATCTTTCTATGGGCTGGAAACAATACTCTTCTGAATCTGAAGTTTATCTACAGATGCTTATATTACATGATGAAAAAGCTTTTCTTCATTGAAACAAATTATTTTCTCCATGTTTTCCTTCTGAAGACAGGACAATGTTGAAAAATAATTTTGCACACTAATCATAACCGCTATTTTTCTCTAGATCATACTATGCAGCAGCAATCATAGTGTAAGTTTTTCATCATTGACCTGAAACTGTGGCAAAAGTTCCATCTTTCGAGCTAAAATATTGTTTACAAATATGACTTCTATTGATTTCATTTATTAATTGATATGCAATGAAAAGCAGATAATAAAGCTGTGAAGTAACTAAATTTTATAGAAAGTATGGGAATATTTCACCTTACCATTAAGTCAGAAAACATTATTCTAATAGTGTTACCATGACCAAAGGAAGATGTGTACAAAATGGTAGCGATCAGCTATTCAAAAATCAAAATTCTGCCTATAGCATGGAGAATACTTTTGCTTATTTCTACTTTAAGGAGAGATCAAAAACTGAGTAGTTCTGAATCTTCTCATAAACTTTTAATTGCTAATATGTTATACATGAGGAATAAGGCTGGTAAAGTCTGTTGTCATTATCCTTACAGAGAGGCTCCTTCTGCCCATGCATAGAAAACTGGTATGATCCTACTCTGAAAAGGACTGTACCAATATCCATTTCAGATTCATAAAAATATTTCATTTTTATTATGACACAAGAAAGGGCTTCTTTTTATGCTGAGCAACTGTAGTAACAGAACAGATTGCACACAGTACAAATTCTTAAAAGAAACAATGGTAACAAACATAGCAATATGATCTGGCATTATACATTAATCTGAATATATAGACATAATTTATCAATGTGGTATTGTGCATATGCTAATGCATTACAAAACTAAAGCATGCTATTGTAAACTAACATTGGAGTATTAAGATTTTCAGACATTAAGAACACTAATCAGAATTTTTTCATCCCTTTGGATCATTAAGACAGCCTCATAACATTTTGTATTTTGAAATATTATTACTACACATTATGTCTATACTATACAGTTTCCTGACACTTATGGCCAGGAGTTCTCATTTAGTTTTTGTAATCTATGAATGGGATGAAAGGAGTCATATAAAATACTCAGGTAATGAATACAACAAGTACATGAAAACTTAAAATAAAATTTGGGGTTAATTTTAATAATATTTTTTAAAAGTACAGCATGTACAGTATTGAGCCATAATAGAGAAACAAAATAGCACTTATATCTTGATCTCATATCTAAGGCTAAAATGGCTTAATATGTTGCCCATATTCTATGCTATATTTGCTCCAAAGCATACCATATCCCAGTAAGAAAATGCTCTAATTTGCATTATCCCAGTGTGAAACTGCCCATGCACTTAAAACTGAGAAGGTCATTTTCTTCAGGCCTGAATTTCTGGTGAGAGCCACTGTTCAAATTCAGATATGAAGTATTTCATTTCCACTATTTTTAAGACACGAGATCTTTAAAGTGACATCTTTTCATGCTTGTACCATTCAACCATGCTTCAGTGAATTTTTATCAGTCAATAGGGAAAAAAACCCTACCTTGCCTTTGAGTTGAGAATGAAACGGAAAAACTGCAGGACAGAGAGACCTTGCTTGACAAATCAGAGGCAACTTTGAAAAGATCAGAATTGAAATTGATGTTCAATTTTACACAATTGGCCTTTGGAGTAACATTTAATTAGTAGACAAGAGAGGAAATCTGTTAGGTCTTTGTGAAAAAAAAAAATGTGAGTTTTGTGGATTTAGCTTCACTGTTTGAGATGTTAACATTTTTCTGAGGGACTCAAGTAGTTGCTGTATCCTCTGTTTCCAGTGATTTTGCAAAGCTCCATGTGAACTTGCATTTATTGTGCTGGCATTTCTTAGAAGGGAAATCATTAGGTTGGTGCTGAAGTAGCAACAGAATTCAACTTTTTGTTTGTTTGTTTCTATTTCATCACTGCAGCATGCTTTTGCCTCACATAATGATAAAGTAATTTTCAGCAATGTACTGTATTTATAGGCCTTAAATATCTATTCATGAGACTATGGATTTCAGTCTAGTCTCTTACAAAGTTTCTGCGCTGATAGGAAGGCAAGAACTGTTTTGCTTGTGCTGATCCACAGAAAAAGCAAAATGAGTCCTCACCATACAAACACTTATCTCAGTGGAGGCATTAGGAGTGGGGAGCAGATAAACAAAGTGTTGCATCCAGGATATCACATCCATGGCTAGTGAGGAGATTGACTTTTCTCCTTTGAATCTCTGTGGGAGTTTTATCTTTGGACAGAGATATGAGATGCTGATTCATTTGATTCCTGCCAGCTTTTTGAGTGGTGCACTTGGGAAAGTGTCATAAGAAAGTTTACATAAGCAGAACTTATTCCTGTAGATCAGCTTCTTTTCTTCTCCTGAGTTTGCTGATCCTCAGTGAATATCTTCCATAGGATCTCTGGGAAAAGGAGAAATTACACTGTGCAAATGGAAGGACTGCCCTCACCTTCTTGTCATGTGTAGACAAACGGATGTTTAACCCTTTTCTCCTAAAGGGGACAAAGAGACAATAAAGTTTTTTAACTTAGCCTCATCAGCATGAATCATGTAAATGTAGCTATGCTAATCCCTCCTCACCTGTGCAGAGACCATCAGAGCTGCTGGACAAACCTGTGTTTCTCTTGAGCCAGGCAGAAGTTTTGGAAGAACTGCCAGGATCCATGTGCATGCATAAGTCAGTGAGAGGGACTCCTGATTTTGTGTAGGCGAAGAGCCAGGTGTCTGTTCTTCAGTAAAAATAAAAAGTTGGGTGTTTTAATCTACATGCTGTGATGCTGTTAAAGCTTGATGTCTGGCTCTACTTAGAGCACTGCAATCGTGTTAAAGGACTGATGACAGGCATGAAGTAACTAAATGTTCAAAGTGTACTGTGAGCATCTATCAACAAAAGGAGCCTTGAATTAAATCCCTGCCCCTAGACTTGAGCTGATCTCTCAGTCCTCACTGAGGAAGCTTCTCTGCTCTGCTTTATACTCGTCCCTTTCGGCACACATTTTATGAGAGACAAGGGGAAGAGGAAGCAAGAAGGGGAGGGGGAGGAAGGATGAGCTCACTTGCTGCCAACCACTTTATCTCTCTCTAGCTATTGTTCTAATAAGCTCCTTCCCATTATGTCATAGAGCCTTCATAAATATCGAAATCACAGTTATTTATTAGAAGACAAATAGCTGACTATGTGCTTCTGTATGTTTTGTATGACATCTGGAACATTTTTAATATGATGAATGATAACAAAAAAAGGGTTCTTGCCTGACTGTCTCTTCAAAAAGACATCAAAGAACAGCATTAAGGATGCACTGGAAGTGTAATGGTATTTTGCTACTTGGATGCATGTTTCAGGAAAGATTCACTGAAATTCTCGCCTACCTCTCTTGTTGGAGGAGAGGAAGGGGATATCAAAAGAAACAAATGCTGAATTAGTCAGTTGAATAAACCTTTTGAGAGGATAGTCAATCTTTAAAGAGCCATGCTTTAGTATTCAGAATGGAGTCCCAAGCAATTGGTGTCATTTATTGGTGAGAATTTGACAAAAATATAACCTGGTCTGAAATCCTCACCAGGACTCAGCTTCCACAGAGCTCTCTTACTAAAGGCAGAGCTAGTCATATGTGAACAGAAGGTTTGTATCTGGTTCAAATCCCAACACTCCATCTGTCAGCTTAAATATTAAGAAATTGGTAATGCAAGGTCGGTGGGGGCACTTCATATAAAGCATAAAACAGTGCTATGTTTCAGATGATTTCCAGCAGGAAAATTCAAAGGAAGAATTGGAGATCATCTCTAAAAAAGATGTCAGATTTTGTCTGACAAGGCTATTTCACAGTCTGCTAATGTTTATTGAGAGTTTATTTTGTTAAATCTACTGTGTGGCCTTAAAATACTGAAACAGTGAAGATAATAGCAGAGTTACCTAGTACTTGCTGCTCTTCCGTATATTCAAAAAAACCTCCAAATTTGATAAAGCTTTGCCTAAAGAAAGGCTGATAGATCAAATTTGGTCTTATCTTAGTAGAAGTTAGATTGCCACAAATCATATTTATAATTATTTTTTGCCTTTGTTAGTGAACACTTGACATACCAGGCTCCTTATGACTGTTCCTCCTGCTTCATACGATGAAGTAAAAATACTTGCCACTGTTGTCCTATTCAGTTGAACAATCCAACCTGTATACTATTCTTTTTCTTTACCATGTCCATTAATTTTCTGCTCTCAAATTAGAATAAAAAGATGGCAAGCACCCAGATTATTTCTTAAAAACATTCATGTAAAACAAATCTGCACTGCTGAAACAAAGGTGTGGCTATACTGCCATACAGTAATGAAATTTCATCTCCCCCAAAACACAGTGTAGTGGGTTGACCTTGGCTAGGCACCAGGTGCCCACCAAGCTGCTCTAGAACTCCTCTCGTCAGCTGGACAGGGGGGAAAAAAAAAATATGATTAAAAGTTCATGGGTCGAGATAAGGACAGAGAGGTCACTCAGCAATTACTGTCACAAGCAAAACAGACTCAGCTTGGGGAATTTAATTTAATTTCTTACTAATCAAATTGGAGTAGGATAATAAGAAATAAGAACAAATCTTAAAGCACCTTCCCCCACCCCTCCCTTCCTCCAGGGCTCAGCTTCACTCCCAAATTCTATATCTCCTCCCTGAGTGGTGCAGTGGGACAGGGAACAGGGATTATAGTCAGTTCATCACACATTGTCTCTGCCGCTCCTTCCTCCTCACACTCTTCCCCTGCTCCACTGTGGGATCCCATCCATGGAAAAGAGTCCTTCATGAACTTCTCCAGTGAGGGTCCTTCCCACAGGCTGCAGTTCACAAACTGCTCCAGCATAGGTCCTTTCCACGGGGTGCAGTCCTTCAGGAACAGACTGCTTCACTGTGGGCCCCTACAGGGCCACAGGTCCTGCCAGAAAACCTGCTTTGGTACGGGTTCCTCCCCACAGGGTCATAAGTCCTGCCAGGAGCCTGCTCCAGCTTGGACTTTCCACAGGGTAACAGCCTCTTTCAGGGCACATCCACCTGCTCCAGCGTGGGGTCCTCCATGGGCTGCAGATTAATATCTGCTCCACTGTGGGCCTCCATGGGCTGCAGAGGGACAGCCTGCCTCACCATGGGCTTCACCAGGGGCTGCAGGGGAATCTCTGCTCCAGCACCTGGAGCACCTTCTTCCCATCCTTCTTCACTGACCTTGGTCTGCATAATTGTTTCTCTCACATATTCTCACTCTTCTGTAACAGCTGCTGTTGCACAGCAGGTTTTTCCCCTTCTTAAATACATTGACACAGAGGCACTACCACAATCGTCGATGGGCGCAGCCTTGGCCAGCAGCAGGTCCATCTTAAAGCCAGCTGGAACTGGCTCCATCCAACATGAGGGAAGCTTCTGGCATCTTCTCACAGAAGCCACCCCTGTAGTCCCACCACCACCAAAGCCTTGCCACTCAATATCCATAGTTCTTTTCAGCCAGCAGAGACTAATGGAGGTCATCTTAACATAGTTAAACCCTTCAAGTTCATATTGAGAGGGTTTGGAGAGGCTGGTGGAAAGGATATGAGTAAAACTCCAGTAGGCGCCAAATTGCTGTACTTAGGTTGAATTATAGAAGAAATTACAATGAAAAAACTAAAAGCTAGAAGAATGCAGGTTGGTCTAAATACTGGTATGTTGGAAATAAAATAAAATAAATAAACATCCTTTGAAGCTTGGTTTACACAAGCACATATGGTATCCTGTATGGGCATTTGCTACTGATCAGGTAAATGTAAGGTGACTGAGAAAATATATCAGTAAAGCACTAGACCTCAATGTCTGAGCCCTGTTGAGAAGTGAGAAATGTTAGCTCAGACACAGTTAATGTAGTAATGCAACTAGCTGTCTTCTAGACAGAAACTGGATCACGCCTGGCCACCTTGGAGTAAAGGTCAAGAAGCTCAAATCTCTCATTTGGACAGTGTCACCAAAACACTGAAGATTTTTGAGATGTGTAAAATTTTGAAGTTATGTCTTGGTCTGATGAGATTAACTCTCACAGAACAATGTAATAATTTGCCTCTTAGCTAAATGGTTGCATACCTATGAGTTGTAGTTGGCTTTGTGATCACATTTTTTCTCCTAGAACCTACAGTTTTCTCAGATTAATTTAATGGAGCCAGTTAGCAACACTTTCGTGACTATAACTGAGCTTCTACTACCAGATATTTATTAAATTGTTTATACTTTTGAATTGACTACATATAGGAAAGGTTTTTTTCTGTACCTTAGGCTTACTTAAAAAATTTACATTATGCTGACTGTCATCACACCTGAGAACCCATCTGTTCTTAATATGCTGAAAAAATTAATCCTTTTTCTATTTACAGTAAAGTGCTCTTCATCCTTAAAGATACAGACCAAAAGTTGAGACTTGGGGGGAGGGGGCAGAACTGCAAAATAAAGCAGGCTTTCCTGCCAAGTTACAGTGGTTTTAGTGATGGTACTACTATGTGAAGATATGTTAGTCAAAAGATCTTCTGTCAAGTAAATTCAAATGTCGTTCATTAATTTTCAATTGAGTCTTCAAGCTTTTCAGCATATTTTTCTGCTGATTTTCTTTGGAGGGGACAATCTTGTATGGTTCATTTTATGACACCAGCCAGAAGTTGTCTTCAGTAGTCTGAGAGGGAAGGAATCTTCAAAGAGAAACACAACACCCTTCCCTCCCTGTGTGCACACAAGCCCCTTCAAAAGACACTCAGTGATTGACATCTTCCTTTGTGTACTACAGTATCTTGTCAAAAGTGATGGAAACATACTGTGTGGTTTTCTGAATTCCCTTTGAAAATCTAATTTTGACTTTAAGTTCTAAGTAGCACAGTCAACCTATGATATCCCATCTAATCCTGTTACAGTTCAACCTGACAGTAATCACAGTGACTCTTAAGGTAAGTTGAATAGCAAGGGTAGCAAAAATGAGATCTTCCATCATTTTACCATTCTCTCAATTTACACAAACATTATTTGAGAAATGCTTTTATTTTTGGCCTTTAAAAATCTATGAATCAGTGCTTATTGTTGATAGAGAAGTATGAAATGTGTTTTAATATTTAATATTTTTGAAAAATATTTTTATATCATTTCTTGTCAAGAAAATTTTCTCTTTGGTGTTGATACAGTTTTGTTTCATGGCAGAGCAATATTGGCATATTGCCCTTCATTTGTCGAATGGTGGTGGTGTTGCTATTGTTTTGTTTCTTGGCACCTGTGACAGGTATAAATAATAAGAGGGTTTGTGTTGAAAGGTAAGGCACTAACAACTTAAAGGGTAATTATTGTTGTGACCAAATATCTCAGAATCTGCTTGCTCTGGCCAATATTTCTACATGAAGGAAGTATTGGGATTTCCATCCAAACATTTGGCATTTGACAGGCAAAATAAAAAAGGACAAGGCATCTTATTGCTTCATTAAACTTGCACTGTGGTACTATTATTTCACCATAAATCTCTATTTTAAACAGCATATTTGTACCCTATAGAGTGGAATCCTTTGAGGGCTTAGCCATGACATAATATTATTGGCTAAATAAAAGGGTTTTTTTCTAAGGCAACTTTAGGGAATGTGGTAGTCTAAAACAAAAGAAAATTTTCCTATGAACAAGAAAACACACAGTTTCAAGACACTATGCCTGTTAAAGGAAACTTAATGGCAGTCCAGAACATTTAAATTTTAAAAATTATTTAATTTTCTGTATCCTCAAATCAAGGCCAGAAGGTAGAGCTTCTGGCCTGGAAACTTGAGGTTTTTCTAATTGTGGAAAAACACCTTATCCATTGCAATACACAGTGACTTTCAGTTGCTTTCAGAAGCGAAGTTACTTTCAATTCAGTGCAGAAGCAGTAACATGGTCAGAAACCTTCCAGTCAGAGGAAACAAGACTGCTCCCACAGGATAGCAAAGTTCTTCTGAGTTCTGGCAGTTTCAGGCATTATGAGATTTTTCTCATATGGAGTATGGGCTATTCATTCAGAAGATTTTTTCAAATTTACCAAATATGCAGTTCCTGGACCTTGAAGTAAGAGGGAAGAAACCATCAGCTTTGTATTTGTATTGCTTTAAACAAGATTGAAGGCCACAGCTGTAGGGCAAGAATAGGGAACATAGGAGCAACAGTACTGTAAGTCCCCCTTGTTTTCACAGGCAACTTAGAGACCACCTGCATCTTCTGAAAAATCTTTGGTATAAGAGAGGCTGGAATACTTCATTTGCATTAATTACTCTGATGTAACATACAAACTGCTCTGTAAAATACATTTGAGTCACAAGTCTGTCAGGGATCTGAAACAAGTATCAACAAAGGTGCTGCATTCATTTGAGCCCATGTTTTTGGAGATTACACTGACTATGATGTACTGTGGACTACGTCAAAGGTAGCAGATGGACCCATAACACTTCTTTCAGCCTGAACTGAAGGAAAACGAACTTTAATTGGCTTCAGCTAACAGCCAAGACTGGTTAAACTCACAGTCTGTGTGCTCTACCAGTCTGGCAGCATCAGTAAGAGATAGGCAAAAGGTTACTGGACAAGGCACAATACCTACACCAAAGTCATGCTTGGAAACCTTCATCAAGGAAAATGTATCACCATTTATTTTTCTCTGTGCTTATGACAATAGGACCTTGCACACAAATA
This sequence comes from Anhinga rufa, assembly GCA_013400875.1. Lineage (NCBI taxonomy): Eukaryota > Metazoa > Chordata > Aves > Suliformes > Anhingidae > Anhinga > Anhinga rufa. The sequence continues at coordinate 9,257 of VZTV01052458.1, forward strand.
ATAGAACCTGTACAACAAAGAAAAAACTAATAGACCAGTTTTAGCACATTCCAGTCTCCAGGACTGCAGTAGTGGATGACTGCTTGGGAAAGAAGTGACACAAACAAGACTTGTAGAATTGGATCCTCAAGAAGCCAATGCATTTAGGATGCAAGCATTTAGTTATATGCACAGTTAGAGCAGTTAATCACAGCAAATTCAGCATGAGTAAGTTCTGAAAAGTTTTATCCCTTCAAAATATACATTAGATGAAGATCATAGAGTCATAGAATGGTTTGGGCTGGAAGGAGCCTTTAGAGGTCATCTAGTTCAACCCCCCTGCAGTAAGCAGGGACATCTTCAACTAGACCAGGTTGCTCAGAGCCCCGTCCAACCTGACCTTGAATGTTTCCAGAGATGGAGCATCTACCACCTCTCTGGACAACCTGTGCCAGTGTCTCACCACCCTCATCACAAAAAATTTCCTCCTTATATCCAGTCTAAACCTACCCTCCTTTAGTTTAAAACTGTTACCCCTTGTCCTGTCACAACAGGCCTTGCTAAAGAGATCATCCCCATCTTTCCTATAGTCCCTCTTTAAGTTCTGGAAGGCCACAATAAGGTCTCCCTGCAGCCTTCTCTTCTTCAGGCTGAACAATCCCAATTCTTTCAGCCTGTCTTCATAGGAGAGGTGCTCCAGCCCCCTGATCATCTTCATGGCCCTCCTCTGGACCCGCTCCAGCAGGTCCATGTCCTTTCTGTGTTGGGGGCTCCAGAGCTGGACGCAGCACTCCAGGTGGGGTCTCACCAGAGCAGAGTAGAGGGGCAGAATCACCTCCCTTGACCTGCTGGCCACGCTGCTTTTGATGCAGCCCAGGATACGGTTGGCTTTCTGGGCTGCAAGCGCACATTGTTGGCTCATGTCCCGCTTTTCACTCACCAGTACTCCCAAGTCCTTCTCCGCAGGGCTGCTCTCAATCCCTTCATCCCCCAGCCTGTATTGATACCGGGGGTTGCTCCGACCCAGGTGCAGGACCTTGCACGTGGCCTTGTTGAACCTCATGAGGTTCTCACAGGCCCACCTCTCCAGCTTGTCCAGGTCTCCCTGGATGACATCCCGTCCCTCAGGTGCGTCAGCTGCACCGCTCAGCTTGGTGTCATCTGCAAACTTATTGAGGGTGCACTAGATCCCACTGGAGTAGTACAATTATATTAAAGTCTTTGGGTATATCCTACAAGTAATTTCTGGCTAATGAGAAAGATATATTTCTAGTAATTGAAAGATTGCTTCACCATTTGTTATTATTCATGTCTGTCCTCATGTTCTTTTCACCTGAATGCAAATGAAAAAGTAATATATAAATCAATTAAAGTATAAATCATATCATGCCTAGCAAAATGTGTAAATATAAACAAAATGAAGGTACTTGGAGAGGCTATGTACTATATAAAAATTAAGAAATATATTACTGTTTAGATGCAGTAGAAAACATATGAAATACTATCATAAATGTGAAATATATAAGAAAATTTGCATACATTATCATCTGCAAATTAACATGTATAAAAGCAAAATGAACACAATTTTGAAAGTTGTGATTTTCATATTAAGAGCTGGCATTCTAGTTCTGCACTGAAAATGTCATTGCAGCAGAAGATCCAAAACAGGAAAGGAGAGTGAAAGCTGGAGTCCAAAGAAATGTAGCCAGTGTTTCTTATTAAGGATGTTCTGTTCTTTTTATGAACTGCCTTAGATCCCTAAATGAGTTGTGTTCTAGAACATAAGAATTTTTTATTTGTTTCAATATGTTAATATCAAGGTACATGTCTGGGAAACAAATATATCAACAAGTGGTATAAGCTTGTTCTACCACTCTCCCAGGCTCAGGAACTATAGTTTTGCAGTAGTCCATAATTTCCATTTTGCCTGGGAAAAAATTATTACCAGATGGCACATGGCTATTTTTACATGTTGTATGGCAAGTTTCCAGCTGATAATTATGACATTACTGAAACAGTCTATGTTTTGTGTTATGAATGTTTGGCACTTAGCTTAGTAACCACTCCTTAGAAGCAGTTACTTCTCCCTCTCTCTTTCCTCCCCCGCCTTTCTCTCCTCTCTTCCCCTCTTTGCCTCTGTCACTCTCAGCTGAGACAGCAACAAAATTCAGGAAACACTAAGAAAGTACTAATCTTTTCCTGAGTCTGTAATTCAGCCAGGAAAAAACAGACAACATGCAACTAAAAATCCCTTCCATTAATCCCTTCTCGCTGCCAAAAATTATAATTTCTGATTTTGTATAATTCATTTATATTTTCATGCCTTAGATTCTGTCAAGGGTAAGTCAGAAGAAATCTTCTCATTCATTGAACACCAGAAGAGCCATATACCTCAGTAGTCAATTTGCTGCTGATGCTTTCAGACCTGTCATATGACATCTATGTTACAGCATTCAGTCATCTATTTTATTAGGTATCTTACTTTAAAGCCTCCCAGGGAGGCTGCGTGAGAGAGGGAGAAACTGAAAGCAAAGGTAATTGTAATTGCAGTCATTTTGTACTATTATGTAGTAGTAATAAATCTAGAATTGCAATGTAACACTCCAGAGTAGAGCTGAGTCTTAAAGCATACTGGAATTAATAGCTATACTTTGTTGGTGCACCAGCTTGCATACATGGAAACAGCAAATTTCAGTGGTGAGGAGGGAAAACATTGTAATTTTTTTTTTATTCCAAATCTGAAAGCCTGTCTTGATTACCTTAACTCCTCTGAGGATCATATAATTTACCTTTAATTTCTTAGAATCCTGCCTCTGTCAGCCTTTTAACACTCTTCAAAATATAATATATTTTTAAGGAAATATATCCATAAATGCAATAAAAATCTTTGTATATACAGTGGTATGTGTAAGCTAGAGACAGGGAGGGGGAGCATAACAAGAAAATGGAAAGTTAGTATGTTTCAGGACTGTTGCTATAGAATGTTTTTAAATGGTTAATTAAGATTCATAAATGTTTGCCAGCTTGCTTCCCAGTTTCAATGATAAAAATAAAATGCTATGTGTCTTAAATGAGAATTAGTCCCTTGTGTATAAAGAAGGACTTGGTGGAAAGCTGTGCATTTCCAAACTGTATTTCACTGCTAAGACAAACTGAATGTGAATCATGCATAATTTGGCACTGTTGTTTCTTTATTTATTTGCTTTTAGAACATACTTTAGGCTAATTAATCATGTAGAGTATCTTTTGCTATTCCCCACCCCAAATAAATTAACAATTTGTTTTGCTGGATATGAAATGCAGTAATTTTTTCTGAGTGAACTGAAAGTACAAAGCAAAGCCAAACAGGAAAAATACCAATTGAAGACCTGCTTGAGTCTCCTTTACTCAAAAAAAAAATAAAATTAAAGGACCAATGTTCCACGCTTCTTTTAACTACTTGGTCTTTGAGGGGAGAGCATAATCCCGTAGCAGATTGCATATGCTCAGTCTAGTTCATACATGCATTGACCAAAAGTAGAGAATAATTCTGAGGGAAATAAGGAGATCTACTTAAAGAAAGCAGGAAAAAGCAAGTTTCAGAATGAGATAATCTTTTTGAACATTAAAAAGAAAAAAACTGGTGAATAATATGAAGAGGCTATGCAGCCAGGTTCCTCTTCTCATTAAAAAACCCTAGTGTCTGTACAAATTGAAGCTACAGTGCAAGCATCTGCAGAAAACTGAGACCTTATTAACAATTTAGTTAAGTTATAAGAATAAAATGAAAATAATAGGCAAAATGTAATGAAAGAACAATGATACTAAATTCTTGTGCTAATGAAAATTTTAAAGTAAAAGCAATTACACATGCTAGACATCTCATGTCAGTGGACTGTGTTCTGCGTTTAATGATGGATCTCATTACAATTGAATGTGGCTTTAATCCTCTTGTCTCTTGCTGCACTGATTTTGAAGATTAGCATTCTGGGAGACTGAGTCATCAGGTTATTCTGAACAAGTTTTGCAATCATTGACTTCGAGCAGAGTTCTGATCAGTGTAGTACAAGGTTAAGATAATCCTTGCTCTTCTTGACATTTTACCTCTCATTTTCTGTTAGGGAGACAATCAGCTGGCTGTGGAAGATTTAACAAGTGAAGGTGTTTTAAAGTATTCTCTAAAACCAAGTTAATGGCACAAAATAATGGGGAACCAACCTATTATAAGGCCTAATTTAAACATACTTTGCCAAATTAAAGTGTAGCCTTTCACCTGCAGTGCTGAATATCCTATCCACATTTGTCTTTTCATTTAACTTCTGCGGGACAGCTCAGTTGAGATGTCTAAATACCTGAAGCTGAAGGCATATAAGTTTGATACCAGGCCATATTTTTTCTCCAGTAGCTTGCTGTCTTACCGTCATGTGTGAAGGAAGTTCATGTGTTTCTAGTTTTCCAAGTGTGAGAGACTGGCATAGTGAGGATTTATGTAATATGTCCTTGGTTTACCAAGATTTATCTTCCAGATTGAAGGCCACTCCTCCTGCTGGTGTTTTAAATTTGAATCTACTTTTGTTCTTGCTTCTGCTGGACTGTGATAGTCAAAGGCATTAAGAAAACTGGGTGCCAGGAATTAGATGCAGAGTGGATCACTCCTGTCTGAAAGTCCTAGAGAGAGAGATTCTGCAGGTGGAACTTAGTCAAAATTTCCTGCTGTTCTTAAAAACTGCTCTTGCCTTGTTAATTTTTAATCTCGGTTAAAAGTATCTATGTCTTTACCTGTGCTAATCTGACAAATGTATGTAAATATTGCCCCAGCTTAGCTTCATGTCTTTGTATGTCTAGCAAGCCAACATAATACATTATTTACTAAGAGCAAGAAATGCAACTTCTAGAAAAAAAAATACATTAATACGAAGAAAGTTTCATAAGAACCTTTCATCTCTCGGCTTCACTACACCCATCTTTCTCTTAGTGTGTTTCACAAGAAGCTGATTTCTTCTGTGCATTGCTTCTTGCAGCATTCTCATCGTGATCCTTTGCCAGAGAGATTTTGCAGGCTCTAGAGTTGTTTTATTTATTTATTTATTTATTTATTTTTTATTGTTCTGGTCTTTGGCTTGAATAAAAGAAATTTTGTTTTCTCCATTTTTCAACTAAGTATCAGTAACTACACCATTTATATGCTTCTTATACATAAGAAGCATGTAAATTAGTTCCTTATACTTATGTAGCAGGCATCATGATAAGGTAGACAAAGGGATATGTTATATTCATACTCTCAGTTCTTATATTTAAGTAACCAGATATTATTTAAAACAACTCATGAGAATATAAACTATTCTAATGACATATTCCATATAGGAATATGCAGCTACTGCTCTGTCTAATTAAACAGCAAGTTCATTACATATAAATGCAGATTAAAGAATGTGCTGTGATATACGAGCATGTTTTGCAAAATCAGGAATGGATGCATTGCTTAGAAAAAAGATCAAAGACAAGTTTGAATCAAAACCTCCTTTTCCTGCAAATTAACCTCTTCAAAGCTTCATTTACTCCTTGGTTCTTCCTATTCTTAAATTATTTTTTTCTAGTCAGATATCCAGCATTAGAAACTGGAAGATCTAGAAAGAACTAGATACTGAAAATAATATTTTTACAGATTTGTTTTACAGATTTTTCTTCTCCAGAAATCAGTAAATCATTAATATTGTTTGAAAATTTATTGAAAGGAAGAGAATTTAGGATAAGATTTTAAAGAGGAAAATACATTGTGCAAGAAAAACTCAGTGGAAAATAATAATTCAACTCGTATATGCTCTGAATCACAGGGATTTCTTATTAATAAACTCCTTTGTTAATCGATTACAAGCTCTTCATTGAAAAAGATTGCTTTAAAAGTAATTTATTAAGGTGTTGAAAAATCTTCAAAACTTTTAAAATGTTTGAATTTCATACTTTCATAAAAGATTTAGGTCCTGTTAAAAACGGTTTCCCATTTTAGAAATAAATATTAATCACATTCCAAGAAAGCTGAACAAAATTACCATTTACACACAAAAAAAAATTAATATCTTTAAAAATCAAACAAAGTGCTTTATTTACATTTTTGGTCACTCAGAATTTTCAGGTGATCAGCTTTTCAACTGAACTGTAAAAAAGTTTTTTAGGAAAATTCTACAGAAAATTTCTACAGAAATACTGACTCCTGTATATCATACAGCTGTCTTTTCACTGTGGGGATGTTCATAATGTTAAATTCACAGCCACTGCCTCTCTGTTTTGATTGATACATTGTCTGTAACTGATTCGATTATCGTTGTCAACTCTGAGAGTTAATTTTAACTGAGGGTGGGATTAATCAGATTTTTAAATACAGAATCTTGATTTCTAATACCAGTTTCTTCATTCATCATTTAGGGCAGTTTTCTATATGATGCAGAACAAGACCTGAATGATAAAAAACTGCAGGACTTCTCTTTCTTTTAAATGAAGCAGGACAGAACATCTAAAAGGAAAAGGTCTATATGATTTGCTGAGGGAGGTGGATAAATTTAATGAGTGTATACAGGTACTGTACTATTTTTCTTTGATTGTCTCATCCAGAATTTTCTGTTTCCTGAAGCATCAACTGTGTTGACATTAAAAAATTTAACAACAAAACAAAGAATATAAGCAAGCCAAATATTAAATCCATATAACTGAGACACATGTATTAACCTTTATATCTCTTCTCTACTGTTTTATACTAATTTTCCACCCTTTATCATCTTGTTGTCTTTGTGGTTAGTTATCAGATAGCATTTAATAAATATTTTTAAATGGTATATACAAATTAAAAACAATTATTTAACAATTTTTCGCTGATTTCTGTGATCTACTATGGTAGAATACAATATGTGAACATCAGAATTACAAATACCACTGTCATTACATTCACTTTAAGATTCTGCTTTGTGCATGCAGTCATTTTATTTGTTGCATTATTATTCTCACTATTCACAAACCTGTCTTAAACAACTTAGATGAGACAGCAGAGAACCTAACTTCTTTAACTGACCGTTTACAAAACTTACACACATATAATAGTATGTATTTCAAGACTGAGTTGGGTACCAGGGGACAGCAAAAGCTGCTGATTGGGAATGGAGTGTAAACCTCAGTGTATTTTGGATCCTTACTTTATATCTAACATGGATTACTTCAACTCCACCACTGAAAGTTTAGGAATGTCTTTATACTTGTATCACTGTGTGTCTCTCCATGCACACATACATATACACACACACATGCACACACAGAGGTATGTATGTGTATATGTCTCCACCAGTTATCCATTTTAATTGTGCTTCTGTGTGTGTGTGTGTACTTTCATATCCCACTTAAAACTGCAGTGGAATTACTATAGTTGTGAAGTGTTATCACAACTACCAAAATCAATTAACTTTATGGCAGAAATCTGGGCAGAGTGTCACAATTGTTTTAATACATTGCTGCTAATTCTAAATCTCACATTTGTCCTTTAACTGTCTTTGAAATGTGCTGTCACTAGGAAAAATACTTGTTAAGTCCTCGTCTCCCTGCTGGTACATATACGGGTGTTTCAGCTTAAGATGCAACATGTAGAAAACCCACCTTATCGTCAGCTGAATCTACCAGCTTTTCATACTTTTGCATTTCTAACACTGAAAATGGGGAAGTTAGCGAAATGAGCATTGCCAGTAAACCATACAAAATATATCCCTAAAAAGTTAAGGGCCCAGCTTGAAGTTGCGAAGAAATTAAGCTGCCTTATACAGCTTAGTAGAGCATGATTCTAAGTAGGAGTGAGCTGTTTCTTATAGCCAGCACAGAAACTGGCCCAGACAGGCTGCATCTACGAAGACATTCAAACACATACAGCCTAAGATTGTGCATGGTTCTCATCACTTTCACCTCTATTTACACACCTACATGTACAAGGTGTGTTATAATATGTAGGAGCCAAAGCTACTCTCACACAAGTGAATGTATATCTTATTATGAACATAGAGTGGTTATTTCAGGCTGGTCTAGACTGAGCAGGGGGCAAAGGAGACCAAAGCAGATACTAAAGCCAAGACTGCTGCTGGCTGGCTTCTTTCCTCTTTGCTAGGTGCCTAATAACCATTGAAAGGAGACACTCTTTTACTCCCAGCACCAGCCCAGCCGGCAGCATGCTGGAGAAGTGTGAAGTGGAGCATCCTACCATTTGGAATCATGCTGTCTTTCTAAACCTTGCCCCATATGGGGAATAAAACTTGACACCTTGGCACCAGCCCTGTTTTAATCTGTGAGGAAAGGTAAAACTGCTTCTTTGAGTGAGCAACAGACATCATCAATGGAAATAAGAGGAGAGGGAGGGGTGAAACTGGACAAAGAGTGAATGGATGGAGTAGGGTAGCAAAAATATATGAAAGCCTTTGTGTTGGTAGCAAGAGGACACATAGAAGGGACATTCACAGAAGTAATGAATATAAGGAAAAAAATAGGGCTTATAATTATTTGTTATTTATATGCTTGGATTTTTGTAGATTTTCAAACTGTGAATTTATCACAGGCAAGCATGTGTACATATTCAGACATATACTCATATATTTAAGTGTATAAATAGGTAAATAAATATGTGTATGAATATCTCTGTAAGTATCTGCGTGTCTGTGTATGTATGAATCCGTGTGTGTGTGCATGTGTATAAAATGTGTGTATACATATTCTTGTTTCACTGATTGGATTGAAGGTAATATTTGTCCTATTTTGCATGGGACTCTATACATTCACAAGCATGACTGGAAAATAATAATTATTTCTTTATTAGTGTTTTGTTTAGATTTTGACTATCATGTTTTTTTAAAAACAGGTCCATCCTTGTTGCTTGTTTTCTTGCCCTCAGTTCTCTGAGCAATCTGAGTGATCAATTATTCTGAATTATGTTACTTAAAATGCTCAAATATGAGATGGACAAAGACATTGTTATTGTCATGGCAGCCAGGTGAAGTCCTCAGGGACTAGAAAAAGGGAAATATCAGATGCATTCTTAAAAAGGGTAAAAAGGAGGATGTTGGAAACACTAACCAATCAGCCTCACCTCTGTGCCCAGTAATATCATGTAACAGATCCTCCTGGAAGATATGTCAATGCAAATGGAAGACTGGGAGCTAGTTAGAGATAGCCAGCATGGCTTCACCATGGACAAACTGTGCCTGACTAATCTAGTGGCCTTCTACATTGGAGTGACTGCATTAGTGGACAACAGAAGGACTATGGATGTCATCTACCTGGACTTCTGTAAGGTCTTTGATACAGTCCCCCACAACATTTTTACCTCTAAATTGGTGTGATATGTGTTTCACGGGTGAACTGTTAGATGGATAAGAAATTGACTGGTTGGCCACGTCCAAAAAGTTACAATGTCTCAATATCTCAAAGTGGAAACCAGTAAAGAGTGATGTCCTTCAGGATTCCATACTGGAACCAATACTATTTCATATCTTCATCAGTGACATATACAGTGGGATTGAGTTCACCCTCAGCAAGTCTGTGGATGTCATCAAGCTGAGTGGTGCAGTTGATATGCTTGAGGGAAGGGACCTTGACAGGCTTGAGGAATAGGACCATGTGACCCTCACGAAGTTCATCAAGGCCACGTGCAAGGTCCTGCACCTGGGTGTGGGCAATCCCTGATACCAGTACAGGCCGGTTGGTAAAAGGGATTGAGAGCAGCCCTGCAGGGAAGGATTTGGGAATACTGGTGGATGAAAAATTAGATATGAGCCGTCAATGTGCACTTGCAGCCCAGAAAGCCAACTGCATCCGGGGCTGCATCAAAAGAAGCATGGCCAGCAGGTCAAGGGAGGTGATTCTCTCCCTCTGCTCTGCTCTCATGAGACCCCACCTGGAGTACTGCGTCCAGTTCTAGTGTCCCCAGTACAAGAAAGATATGGACCTGTTAGGCTGGGTCCAAAGGAAGACCCCAAAAATGATCAGAGAGCTTGAACCCCTCTCCCATCAAGAAAGGCTGAGGCAATTGGGGTTGTTCAGCCTGGACAAGAGAACATTCTGAGGAGACCTTATTGCAGCCTTTTAATACTTAGAGGGGGCTTGTAAGAAAGATGGAGAGAGACTTTTTACCAAGGCCTGTAGTGGCAGGACAAGAGGAAATTATTTTAAACTGAAAAAGGGAAGATTTATAATAGACATAATGAAGAAATTTGTTTATGATGAGGGTGGTGAAACACTGAGGCAGGTTGCCCAGAAAATTTGTGGATGCCCCATCCCTGTAAGTGTTCAAGGTCAAGTGGTATGGGACTTGGAGCAACATGATCTAGTGGCTGGGGCATTGGACTAGATAATCTTTTAAGGTATCTTCCAACCCAAACCAGTCTATGATTCTATCATTGTTATTGTCGATCTATAAGCAACTGAGAGCAGTGTGTCTGCATGAGCCATACTGACTATAGACAGGTCTAAGAAATAATCCCAGGACTGTGATGCATGTGCCATGTAATATCATTTGGCAGATGCCAAATACAATTCCTCCACTCACATGTGGGTCGCAAATTCACAGAGGAATGCATGAAAATAATAATATAAATAAAATATAAACAAATAATATAAACACATATAAAAATATAAATGATATAAATAAAAATAAAATAATAAAACAGCTGGTTTGTAACAATGAGGGAAAGCCAAACCCATTGCTCTTACCTAGACCATTGTCAAAACTGTCCAAGTGGAATTAGGAAGAACTATAATTTCTAGCACATAATTTTCTTCATCCTAGGTCACACACCATGGGGTTTCTTAGGATATTTATTTTTTCTTTTGCTTTACTAACTTTTAACTTTCTTTTTTCCCATTTCTGCTGCTTCTTTTACTTTCCAAATTTTGTCTTGTAATTTAGCATAGTGAACTGTCAGCTTGACATGTTATGCCTTTAGCCTCCTCTAAGTTTCAGTATTCAGCTTAAGTGGAGATATTTTGTGATCATTTTGGTTCTCAGGATAACAAAAACATGAAGAAATTAGTTGGAAATTCCCACAATATAAATATTTACTGAAAGATTTGGGTTTTGCCTTTAGGCTAAATTCACAACATTGAACATTTCTTTTCGCAATGGTCTTAAACAGGCTTTGACCAAACTTCAAAATCTACCATGACTGACTCTTAGGGATATTTGCAATGTCTGTCTTCACAGTGATTTTAATAAAAATATCTAGATCTCAATGTTCTTGTAACATCTTATACCTGAATACCTGATGGTGTGGAATGTACTCAAAGTTCCAAGGAAGAAAACAGAACAATTATCAGGCTTTGCAAAAGAAATGTAGATGGCAAGTCTACATTAGTGTTTCCGTTCAGAGTAAAAGACATTTTTAAGTGGATTTTCCAAAAGTCCTCACTTAAAATTTCATAGCTCACACAGAGTAGTCTCGGTGCATATGGACAGGGTATGTCTTGAATATAGCTAAACTGATAGATACACTCTTGAAACATATCTAATAGTTTCCAAACAATAATAGGCATTTAGCCCATGGGACCAAAACATATTGAGTCTGGAAAAAAAAGCTCCCTGAAACACATTTAGTATAGGTATCAGATCCTTAGCACCAACTGATGGCTGATGGGTCAGGCCCAAAGGGTCATAGTAAATGAGGTTGTATCGGGCTGGCGGCCAGTCACTAGTGGGGTTCCACAGGGATCCATCTTATGGCCAGTAATCTTTAATCTCTTTGTTAATGACTTGGATGCAGGGCTTGAAAGAATACTAATGAAGTTTGCTGGTGACACGAAACTGGGAGGAGCTGTTGACCCTCTCGAGGGCAGAGAGGCCCTGCAGAGGGATCTGGACAGGCTGGAGAGCTGGGCAGTCACCAACTGTATGAAGTTTAACAAGGGCACGTGATGGATTGTGCACCTGGGGCACGGCAACCCTGGAGGTACATACAGACTGGGGAACGAGAGGCTGGAAAGCAGCTCTTCAGAGAGGGACCTGGGGGTTCTGGTCGACAGCAAGTTGAACATGAG
>VZTV01052460.1:0-10115 GCA_013400875.1 Anhinga rufa
CCTCCATCATCCCCCCCCAGCATCACTCCTCCCAGCAGCACCCCCTGATCCCCCCCAGCACCCCTCCTGGCCTCCCCCAGGTGCAGCCAGCACCACCCCACACTCCAGCTCAGGGCAAACCCAGCTCTTTGCTCCTCCAAAGATCCCACCACCCCAGCAGGAAACAGGGGCGCGGGGGGGGGGGCAGAATGGATGTTTCCCCCTCAAACGGGCATTTTACAAAAGTCCAGGCGAACACCTGGAACGCTGCTGTGCCCCGAGTGGTTGAGGGCCCTGGACAGGCTCAGCCGCTCCAATTTTGTGTCCTCTACAACCCCCAAAGCCTTTAATATTTTCAAGAGAAACCGAGCTCAAAACCCCCTTCAATCACCCACGTCGGGGACCAGCAGCAAGGCTCGGGGGCCCCGCTGCAGCACTCGCCCCCTTAGCCCTTCCCACCAGCCCCAGCTGCCCATTTCATCTTGAAATGAAAAGTAAAATCCCCTCCCAAAACCACCAGCCCAAGATATCACTGTCAGCTAAAACTCTTCTAAAAACAATACTTGAAAATTATCGAGTTGCTTGAAAAGGTACATCCTTTGCTCCGCTATCAGCCTCCTTGAGCTCATGTCCAAACGCAATGGGATCAAGAAACATTTCTCTTCCATTAACGGGAGATGAAAATAGACGGTCAGTTATTAATTAACAGAGCCGTTAGTGATTTCCCATCCTTGCTGGTGGCACAGACGGGTTCCTGCTGCAGGTGGGGGGGGAGATGATCCCCCCTCTCCCTTATTTCCGATGATAATTCCTGAAACAATCAAGAGACTGGGAACAACCACAGTAGTCAGAGTTTTTCCTTTGAGAAGTATTGTTCTTGCTGCAGAAAATTTAAATTTTTCATCACTCTCCTGTTAAACCTCCCCCTCCTGCCCCATGGGATCCCCGTTTCTTTTGGCTCCTCTGAAAATGTGGCCCGAAAAGAGTCCAATATTGGAGTTTGGGGACATTTGTCCACGGTTGGGTGCACGGAGCTTTGCGTGCCCACGCGTGTGCACGGGTGTGTGCACGTTGTGGGGACGCCCACGCTCCCCCCAGCACCTGGGCAGCCCCTTCTCCCTCGCCATTTCCCAGGCTCCTTAATTAGAAAACTCAACAACTGAATATTTTCCACCCAAATCTGGTTTTCAGCTGCACTTTTGCTGGCTTGGCTTTCACTAGGAGCATCACTGCCGGCTCCAGCTTTTTCAAGCCTTGGTTTGAAAACAAGAGCCGAGGGAGGAGGCACATATTCCTGTGTTTGCCCGCCGCATGCTCCCAGCAGCGAGAATTAAAGCAGGTTTAATCTAGTCTTGATTTTCCAATTTCTCCTTACGGGAAACTGCCCTCGCCCGGCTCCTGCCTTTTCCAAAACGACACCCACCGGTGAGTCGAACCTGGGCAAAAACAATAACATGCCACCCACTCTCTGCAGTTAAGCCAGGCACCCTATACTTAAGGTTATTTAGGAAGCAGGGGCACGTTCATGCCAATGGAAAGTGCTGGATTAAAAAAAGAAGCTCCTGTGTCATTGTGGACCATCTGGCTGGGAAAGGGGTGACTAATTGCACCGTACAAGGCGACATCTAAAAATATAACGAAGCACGTTGAGAAAGGCCAAGCAGTGAAGTTAAGTTTGTTCAACTTCTCAACCATTCCGAGTCACCAGGGATGGAGCATCAGGCCAAAACTTCATCCCGGCTGATCCCAAACACGCCCAGTGTGATCTTCCACATCGTTTTGGGCATTACGGTACCTCATACGGCGCAGCTGCCTCGGCACGGCCACTCGTGGAAAACAGCTCTGCACCACGGTTACTTTGACTCTTGAGAAAAGCCATCTGTGCCTGTGATTTTTAAATTAAATTTACCGGACGTGCTCTCATAGCAAGAAGAACCAGGCTGGTTTTCTTCCTTCCGGCAAATTCTGGATGGCTGTTACAATTTTATACCAAATAAATTTATGTTTTTTCTTGCTCCGGCTCGCTTTCTAATCTGGCGTTTCCAGTAACTCAGCACGCTGGGAAACAGTATTTTCTTCCAGGCCCTATAGAAGAGCACAAAACACTATAAAATCATCCCACCACCTAATTAATTTGAGGAGCCACAGGAGGAAACTTGGGGCAGGAGATGCCAGTGGGAAAGCTGCACCATGACGTTGAGAAAACCCACTTTGACCTTCAGTGAAATAAAGGTCCTGATTCTGCCCAGGGCGGAAAGCAGCTCCAATATCCATGCAAATGGAGAAATCAAGCTCAAAGCCGTGGCTCTGAAGAAAGAAATTGTAGGATTTGTCTTGGAAAACGGTTCTTGGAGAAACAGCTTCGCCCCCCGCGAAGGGGACCACAGTGCTGTCAGCTCGGCGCCCTGCCCCGTGCACGTCTTCTCTGAAAGGACAAGATCCTCGGGACACACAGATGTTTGTCATCAGCTCTGCCACAGTCACAGCAAATTCATAAATGCGGCTTCATTTCTGGGAAGAGACTTGACTCGTGACTATTATCTGTGCTGCTAAAGATGAGATGACGGAGCTGGAGATCGCAATTAGTCCTGATCTGGGGAAGTCGCGGAGAATCTGGCTATCGATTTTGATGCAAGTTGCCTCAAACATGGGATGCCAAATCCATTTCAGAAGCAACTTGCTAAACACAAAGGCCTGAGATGAGGTGTTTCCAAAAAAACCTGATGGAGAGTGCTGTGTAACACTCAAATTACAGGTGCTAATGAACAAATAATTCTGGTCGCAGGGACAACACCCTCACATGCAGTTACTTGCTCCTATCATTCAGGGCAAGATCAAAACCTTGCTTGAGGGCAAACCACGGCCCAGCAAGGTTCACCCAGGCTCTGGCAAAGAACCAGCCGCAGGACCAGAAGCTGCATCCTTTGCATCCCCCAGTCACACCCACCCACCACCTCTCAGAGCTTGTTCATTCAAAAGACGTTTCCCCAAGAGACTAAATAGAAAGACGGGACAAAACCACACGTGTCTGTCACATCCCTGCGCTGGAGGAGCCCCTTTCTGCTCTGCTGCTCTCTAAACACCGCAGCACCTGAGCTGGGAGAGCCGACCCCAAGCTGATGGGTGCTGATATCCTCTTCCCACCTGTGGAGGGATCAGTTAAACTCCCATAAACTCACTGAGCTGGAGCTCATGAGATTATAACAGGAGGAAGAAGAGCCCTCGGTTATGCCCTTCCCGGGGACACATTTGGAAGGCGCGATCCAGACCCCATCATCGCGCCACCAAGCCTCTCTCTAAAGGCCAGTTGGGTTTAGTGACCATGAAAACCTTGCAATTCTCCCACCCAACCTTCCATGTTCTTGGAAAAAGCCAATGTGACTCTTCAAACATCCCTAACTATTCATGGAAAAATCATTTCCACCCAGTTAAAGGTGAATTTTGAAAAGTTTCCATTTCCCAGTGAGTTACAGCTCCCCTGCTCAGCCCCACACAAGTCCAGACCCCAGGACAGAAGCCGCTTTGGTATCCGCAATGCTCAACAAGCCAAAACACACCCAGAGCCCTCCACCGGCCCGTCAAGCAGTGCATCAGGGACCGAGTTTGGGAGCACACTGGATTACACGGAAGAGGACTGCCACCTGAGCTGGCCCCGGTCAAAGCCAGCAGGACGATCGCCTGAAGCTCCAGAGCCCATCACGTTGGCCGAGGTGCAAATATGCGGATTTCTGATGGTGAAGACAAGTCCTACTTCGTATGGGCTAAGATGTGCTTTAAATAGTCTGCTTGGCCCGCCGCATCCGATGGGAAAATCTCCTGGCAAATGTCACAAGCCTGAGTGTCTTCGGAGGCAAGGACGGCACCTTGCCCAAGCGTACCGTCCTCCAGCATCCAGCCCGGCGTCCAGGATGTCTGCGAGGAATGAAGGGGAAAAGCGGTCAGTGGGAACGGCAGAGGCAGACCCTTTTCCAGCCTCCATCCTGGGGTCTGCCACGCTGAAGCGCAGCCTCCAAAAGCATACACCACATTTTTGTGCCCGAAGAAAGGCTGGGCTAAGGGCTGCTTCCCTGTGCTGGGGTCTGGGGGAGTATGAGTCCCCCCTCGCTTTATCCTCACCAAAATCCACCGGAGGATCCTGTGTCCACAGGGCATCCCCCATCACCTATCGCTTATCCTTCAGCAGCTGCAATCACTATCTAAGCCAGAACATGGGAAAAGTGCTTTCGTAAGAAGCAAACTGGAGCGCATTTGTAATTTCCTTTTTGTGCCATTATCATTTAAGTGCTGATAAGGCACATTAGGGCTTTACCAGACACCGCTTCCACATCTTTCTTTCTTCTCCTCCTTCTTAAAAGGAAACTAGCTTCTAAATATAGCCCAGGCCAAAAATCAATCATTTTCCCCATGAATATGTAGCCACAGCAGTCATAAAATAATTTTTAAGGGCCTCATTTGGAAGAAGGAATGAAAGGAAACGGGCTTGGCATTATCGGGACCCTCGCCAGTAAGTCCAGGGTTGGTGTTCCACCCATAACACACATTGTGAAGGCTTACCAGGAGGACTGAGGGGCCAGAGTTTAGGAGGATGTCTTTAGAAATCATCCTTTTGCGGACGTATAAATCGGAGAGAATAAAAGAAATATTTAAGAGCTCATTTAATTTGCAGATCCAAAGGAGGTCGATACAGCTTCCCGCCCCCGCCCTGAGACTGAATCGACTGCTTCAAGGGTTCCTCAGGCATTCCTCAGGAAGGATCACAGGAGGGACTTCTCCCAAAGAGCATCAGGTGCTGCTTGGCAGATCCCAGGGGCTGTTACGTACCTAATTCCCCTGGGAACTGGAGAATTGGGTGCCTAGAGCCTTTTTCAGGACATAACCCTAAACCTCCACTCTGCCACAGCTTCCCACATGTTACAGCAGGGCTGATGAAGAGGATGCTGAAGATTCACAGATGCCGTTATGCTGGGAAGAGCACGCAAAAGGCACAGACAAAAATCCCCATCAGCCTCACAATTTACCTTCACAGGTCCTCGGATCTCTACCGGCACTTTAGCCTCAGCAGGCAGAGCACCTTCACTGGGAGCATCTTCCCTCCAAAGGGTTTCTGGGGCTTCGTAGAGGTCCAGAAGAGTCAGGAAGGAGTCCACGACAACTGGGTACGGTGCGGCCAGCTCCTGCGGGCTGCAGCAAGCTCTCACTTCTTCCTTGGGGGTTTTCACGGTAGGAAGCATCCTACAGGTTTTCAGCAATGTCTCTACGTCCACCTTCTCACTCCTCTCTGCCTTGTTTCCGCCAAAAGCTACAGCAAGAGCTGCTCCTCCAGTTCCACCGCCACAGACACTGCCCTTGGTGGTGCTTGGCGGGTACTCGCCATCGAAGCCGGGCGGTGTGTCGGCAGTGTGCGGCTGCGCCAGGGGATGAGCAGAGCCCTCCGGGTTGGGGGCAGCACATGCCGGGGCCTCCGAGCATTTCTGGTGGCTGTCTGGTGGCCCTTCCCCTTCCTCCGTGACCATATCTTCCGTGCACTGGATCGGCAGCGACACAGGGATATCTTTGAAAGCAAGCAAACCAGAGCAGTCATTCCTGGGACTTTAATGGCATTTGCGTTTTGCCTTCCCATTGCCTCATTCTCCTTTTGTGCTTGCGAAATAGCTGGGCGCTACCTCCTTGCTGGCAAAGCACTCCTGTCCCTATCGCTTGATTACATACAAGGCTGGACCGGCGAAGAAAGGGCATCCAAGGACAGCAAGAGAGGGCTGAGAGTTGGAGGAGTATTAGCTACCTTAGGAGATGTTGCAACATCACTGCATCCCCAAAAGCCAGGCTGATCCCAGTAATGGCTTTGGTTTAGGTCCTGTTTGGAGACGTTTATTTGCAAGCTAGCCGCAGGAAGGACACACAGACAGAGGAGCTGCGGGGAAAGGAGGCGAGCACTGGGGTGGGGAGCAACATGAGGCTGCTGGTTTCACAGCACATGGCAGCCATTTGCCTGAGCCAATCTCTCCTGACCACAAAAAAACAGCCTTTAAGTTCTGGAACAACGTGCAAAACCCTGTGGGAGTGATGCAACTGTTTGGGGGGAGAACAGACGAGTGCATGGACCACGGCTGGGGGACCGGGAGGGAGATTTCTTGGAAAACCAGGCAGGCTGCTGGGGAGGGTGGAAACCTTTCCCTAGGCAGGATCCAGGCTGCAGAGGCTCCACTGCCACCCCTGCTTCCTAAAACCACTCTAGGCAATGGGTACCATCTGCCCCATGCTCTTTCCCCTTCTCCCCAGGGGCAAGACCCGTGAATAAGTAGGGGCACACCTGCGGTGGTTTCAACATGACTCTAAGCAGTCACACACATGTTACTCTATGTTTGATGGAGAAGGTGAAGCCAAAAAGCCACAACAGCCAGCACAGGTTACAGAGCACTTCTCTGCCTTCAACCAGCTTCACGTCACCCCACTTTCCTCAGCAAACTTCTTGCCGGCATCAGGACAAAGGTTCAAATTACACTTGTCCGCCTGGATCTGTGGTTTCAGTGCACCCTCCCCGGCCCCGCTGCTTACCGAGGACGGGTCCCTTCCTGGCGGTCAGCTTCTGGAGGAGCTTGCCCTGCTTGACGCACAGATCCTGCAGCCTGGCAACCTCCTTACAGAGCTGGAGGAATACTTCTTCCATCTCCATCGCACCTGATCAGGAGAAAAGCAAGAGGAAATGACCAGCTGTGTGTTATCTAAAGGCAGCGAGGAGCCGCTGAGGTTACCCTGAGCTGGTAGGATGGGGAGGACCGGGCTCAGTCATGCTGCAGGATCCCTGGAGATCCCATGTGCTCATGCGCATGGGACTGCAAAGAAAGAAGCACTCCCAGTTCTCTTAAAAGTTACACAGAAAAAAAAAATGAAAAGGGAAGTGATTCTGTCCAAGTCAGGGTATAACTGAACGGCCAAGCTGGGCTTTTCCACCTCTCAGCCCACTGCTGCCGCGAGCTCAGCTCCAAATAACCAAAAAGTCCCATTTACTGAAAAATCTACCTGGAAAAGTTGCATTTCCCATTCACTTAGTACCAAGGGATCTAACTTTTATGCAGTGGGGTGAGAGTAAACAAACTCCCGACGACAAACCCAAACGGGGAAGGTACATGCAAGCGTGGGGGTACAATTCCCCTTTCTCGGGACGCTCAGCCCCAAGCTGCCCCCTCTGCTCTCAGAAATACCCCGCAAATGAAAACCTAGCTCAAACCCCCATGGTATGCATTAACCAAATATTGTTACTACGAAGAAAAATCTCCCTGCATTGTGTTCAACACATTCCTCCTTGCTTTAACAGCTGTATTGTGGATTAGACTTTCCAGTTTTACCATATTGCACCAATTATTACCAGTCTGAAAGATAATAAATAAAACCAAAGCTCAGTACAAATCTGCAAGCCATCTGCAAAGTACGTTTTAATTTGAAAGATTCGTGTAATCTCGATTAGCATAAATATGCAAATCAGCTTTGCTTCCTGTCATATTTTCCAGGTTCGCTGCTGCTCGGCGCTGCGAATTTAAGCCCCGGCTCTGTAATCAGGGGCTCAGCTGATCGGTTTGATGGAGCCTCCTCTGACGCTCGGGGCGATGTGGATTCCCCAGTAGGAGCAAAGGGCAGAAATCTCGGCCAGCCTGAAGGAAACGCACCCAGAGCAAGGAAAACTGCAGACAAAATGGTAAGGTTTGCTTCCAGTGCAGGTATTTCTGCGCTTCTCACACCATAAACAAGCCATGAAGGTAACTGCATCGTATTTTCAGCTGTTTGGGTCCCACTGATTCTTAAAAACCAAGGATAAACATTTTGCACCTTCCAAAGCAGCTAACTCCATAGCTAACATACCAAATTAAAAATTAAGAGGATATATTTTGTCTGAGAGTTATATATAACTATGCCAATTAATTATTAAGAAGCGTGTGATTTGGAGCTGTCATTCCCAAGCAAGCCTGTATTGATTTTGTACGATCCCCGCTGGTTTTTTCGGTAGTTAACTCTTCTTCATTTCCTCCAAATTACTTTTGTGTCACTGGGAGGACAGTGCACCAGGAGATTTTAATCTCCTGCATAACCTAAAAAGCATTTCACAAATTGCAATTAAAGGAAGCAAGCAGAGAACACAAAAATCCTGGGGAAATCAGATGCTCGGGGTTCACCGAGCAACTCGGAGGGGCAGGACCTGCCCTCAGCCGTGTTCTCCCTCAGCGACAGGGAACGGGACTGGTTTAGCACAGTGAAAAGCCCGTCCCCACACGACACAGCCCGGCGTGGACCCCGTGAAGCCAAAAAAGCTCCATTTTCCGCAGAAGCGCACTTACTCTGGCGGGGGGCCCTCCTTCTCCCGGCTGGGCAGCCGCGGCGCGACATTAGGCTCGGCGAGTCGCAGCTGAAAAAAGTTCAGCAGCAGCAAACTTTGGGGTAGGGAATTTCCCGTTCAGTTTTTGTGCTCAGAGCGAAACCTCTGCATGGTGGCAAGGCAGGAAACAAAGCAGCAGTGAATTACGGGCAGCCACTGTGCAAACCCAGCGTTTAAATTTAGCTCTGAAAAAAGCACAGGAGACGACTATGAAGGCCACGGGTGGCCTCACGGCGGGTGAGTGTTGGCTTCTCTCTGCGTCGCGCTGCGTGAGGCAGGTGCCTTTTCTGTGACTCAGTTTCCCCTGCCTCTCTCTGGCAACTCATTAGTGATTTAACATGGAGGCTGCTGGGTATTTATGCGTCCGTGGTGCCCTGGAGCCCTGCCCTGCACTGTAAGGCAGCTAATATTCAAGCTAATATCCCAATAATCCAAATTAATACTCACTCTGCCTCAAGTCAAATCCCCCAAATCCTCCATACAGCGCAGGAGCCAAGGCAAAATCCTCAGCTGGGTGATTAAAACCCGCCCAGGGCTTGTCCCTCCAGGATCCTGGAGAAGCCGCTGGGGTTTTCCACGTCACCCTCCCGTGCATCTCGACTACAGCCTCTCCTCGGGTGCACGGGGGGTTTGGAGGCTGTTTGTGCCCATCCTTGCAAGCGCAAGAATCCCCTGCTTATACCTGTCACATCGTCCCTGAAGGGGCTTTGAGCAGCTCTTTCACAGCACCAATATCTGTCCTGGTTTATCTGGGGAGTTTTTGTGCTGTGACTAACAGCTGCCGATCCTCCGGCCGAAGCTTCAGGAAGATACCACCATCTAGTGTTAAACACAGGTCTTGAGGAGGTGGGAAACAGGGCGCTTGTACTCCGCAGGGGATCACGGGCTTGGGGTGCTGGTGGAGAGCAGCAAGCTGGTGCAGTCGGCAGGTCGACAGAAGATACAGACTAATAAGGGATGACACAGAGGGATGGGAATAATTAGCAAGTTCCAGTGTTGATAGTCTATTTATAGCCACCTGTGTGCTCACAAAAAATATTACCAGTGATTATTGCATCCCGGTAAAACCGAGGGCAAATAAACTCCCAGCTGTGGTGAGCCGCTGCCCCGAGCCAGGAAGCTGAGGAGGCTCCGCAGCGCTCGCAGAGTAATTAAAAAATAATAACAAAGGTGGCACAAACTAAGGGACAAGGGTGGGCAGGAAGGGCGTCCGCACCCTGCCGGTGCCTCTCGCCCCACCACCCAGCGGCTGGGCAGTACAGGACCTATAGCTCCTGGCAGCACCCCCAGTGCCAGGCCTTTACTGGTCCCCAGCACACCTGGGGCCATGCCCCTATGGCTTCTATAGGTCTCTGTGGCTGCCACTGCCCCCAGTGAAAGGCCTCTCTAGGCCCCCGTGGCTCACAGCATGGCCAGTATCAGGCCCTTGTAGCTCTTATGGCCTCCATAGGCCCTGAGGTTCCCAGCACCCCCAGTGCTGGCCCTCACGGCCCTTATGGCTTCTATAGGCCCCTGCAGCACCCAGCACCTCCCGTATCAGGCCCTTGGGGCTCTTATAGCCTCTATAAGCCCCTATGGCTCCAGCACCCCCAGCGCCAGGCCCCTGTGGCCCTTACGGCTTCTATAGGCCCCCGTGGCACCCACCACCCCCAATACCAGCCCTTGTGGCCCTTATGGCCTCCATAGACCCCTGTGGCTCTCAGCACCCCCCGTATCAGTCCCTTGGGGCTCTTATAGCCTCTATAGGCCCCTGTGGCTCCCCACCACC
>VZTV01052460.1:15422-30834 GCA_013400875.1 Anhinga rufa
CTGGCAGCGGGAGGGGGGGGGGAGAGGTAGAAATCAATTGAAATCAAAGCGGCGACGAGCTGAGAGCTGCCGGGGCTGGGAGCCGCTCTCCTGCCGTGGGGTTTGGGGAGGACGAGGGGTGTTTTGTTTCTGTCGTTTCCCCCCACCCCCGTCTTGCTTAGGCTGCTGCTTTTCTCTCTCGGAGGTGCATCGACCAGAAATTCAAGCGGTGCCCGCCGCTGCCCACCACCAGCGTCGTCATCGTCTTCCATAACGAAGCTTGGTCCACGCTGCTGCGGACGGTGTACAGCGTCCTGCACACCTCCCCGGCCCTCCTGCTGAAGGAGATCATCTTGGTGGACGATGCCAGCACGGATGGTGGGTGGGAGCCGTGGCGCGGTGCGGGAGCCCGTGGGATGCGGGAGCCGGTGGGATGCGGGAGCCGGTGGGACGCATCTTTCCACCCCCGGGAGCAGTGGTTCTGAGCCACTCGGAGGAGAAGCGCCTCATGCCGAGTCTCCGAGCAGCCCAGGATGCATCTGACAGTTCTTCCACTGTTTTTTGCTTCTGCCCAGGAGCGCTGTCGGGGTTTTTCCCTTCTCCGGCACTGCTGTTAACCCAGCCCTGGAGAAAAACTGGGCGTTGCTCCCGCGTCCTGCAAACACCTCATCCGCCGGCTGGCTTGCCCGCCAGGCTGCAATGCTCGTTAGCTACACCCAGAGCAAATTAATGGTGTGGTTCAGAGTCAGGGCACTGGAGAGGAGCGGACTTTGCCATCGCCCCAGAGATAAACGCTCCCTTTCCGCCCACGGAGTCCGCATGGGCTCCCAAGGAGGCACCTCAGGGCGGTGCAGGGGTTTATTGCCTGTGAGCTTGGCTCCCGCTGCGGTGGGGACATGGGTCAGATGCTCGTGAGGCTTAGGGTCCCTTTCCAGGACGGGACCAGCTTTTGGCTTGGCTGTGCCTGCTGAGGAAGGAGAGAAATCCCAAGTTCCCAGGGTGACACCTTGTCTGCTGTCCCTTCCCTCAGTGACGGCTCCTCTGCTCGGTCCCAGTGACACTTTAGCCACAGGGCATGAGACCACCTCACCCCATCGTTCCTTTAATCCCGCTCTGGTGGAGGATTAGATGGGGTGGGTGGCCAGCTCCTTTGCAAAACCCACTTTCTTTAGCCAAAAACCCTCTTGGATTTTGGGGCAAAGGAGGCTCTGTGTTGCCCTGAACCCACAGCCGGATCCGAACCCGGGCGCGGGGTCTGAGTGGGAGCTCCGGCGAGGGGCAGGGGTGGGATGGGGGCAGCAGGGTGGGCTAGCGGGGCGCAGGAACCGGCATCTCCCCTCTCCGACGGAGTCGATTGCTCTTCTCACCCCCAGACTACCTGAAGGACGAGCTGGATCGCTACGTGGAGCAGCTCCAGATCGTGCGAGTGGTGCGGCAGAAGGAGAGGAAAGGGCTGATCACGGCGCGGCTGCTGGGAGCCAGCGTGGCCGGCGGGGAGGTCCTGACCTTCCTGGATGCCCACTGTGAGTACCCACCACCTCCCGGGGGTCCCCGGCGAGCTGGGGGGGGCGGTGAGGTTGTCCCCACTCAGTGGCCAACCCTTCCCTGTGTCCCAGGTGAGTGTTTTCACGGCTGGCTGGAGCCCCTCTTATCTCGCATCGCTGAAGAGCCCACAGCCGTTGTCAGCCCCGATATCGCCACCATCGATCTCAACACCTTCGAGTTCTCCAAGCCCGTCCAGAACGGCAAACAGCACAGCCGGGGCAACTTCGACTGGAGCCTGACTTTCGGCTGGGAGATCATCCCGCCCCAGGAGAGGCAGCGGAGGAAGGATGAGACATTCCCCATCAAGTAAGCCATCGCAGAGGGGGATTTTTACCCACTTCAGAGCTGGTGTGATGGTAGCAAAGGTTGGATGAGCCCTGGGAACACCGTGTCCAGACCCAAAGGCTGCAAAACGAACCCGCTGAGCATGTGTGGCTGCTGCAGGGTGCTTAAGGAGGCATGGCCAGGGGTGACAAAGAGCTGGATGCCCTCTGCTGGGAAACTTGCCCCTTCCTCCAGTTGGTTTTGCTCCTTTTTCCAACAAATTGAGGTTTTCCCTGTTGGTTTTGGCGCCTCTGGGCGGATGATGCTGTGCCTTCCCAGTGGAGCTTCCCTTGTGGGCTGCTTGGCTTGAGGGATCTCAGAGGATGCTCAGGCACGGTCAGAGCCGTGGGGCTAGCAGAGGAGGATCCTCCCCTGGGGTTTGGCAAGCATGGAGCCATAAAGGAACTTTTGCAAAAACACCTTTGAATTGCTTCCAGCCATCTCGCCACTCCTGCAAAGTCTCTCGTTAAGGGTTTAATTGCTGTCTTGTATCTTGGATACCCAGCTACCTGGGCACAGGGTGGGCACCTGCACTGGCACAGCAGCAAGAACATGTCACCTGTGGATTAGATTGCACCAAACCCCCTATTTTTTACCCCCTTTTTTTCATGCAGAGAAACCCTGAACGGGTTTTCCTGCTGCACTTCTCTGTCGGTGCCCCGCGATAAGCCGGGTGCTCCCACTGGGAGATACCAGACACCCTGCCTGGCCCCGTCCGCATCCTGTCCCCTGGCCGGCGGCAGGGCTGGCTTTGTGCGGAGGTCACCCGGGAGACGTCCCCGTCCTAATAAAGGTCCCTTTTACCGTGAGCCGGCGGTTTGGCTCCCGGCGGCGTCTCATCTCCGCTCGGCAGGAACGCAGCAGCTCAGCGAATCCTTTTTTTTTTCTTCTTCTTCTTCTTTTTTTTTTTTTTTTATTTTTCCTGAATAAAAGCAAAGTTCTGTTCCAGCCTCTTCTAAAGATCAGATGGAAAAGATTAGAGAAGCCAGAGGACTGAATGGGGCGCCGGCCGCTGAGCTCTAATCTCCCCCCTTCTTTTCGGCCGTAGGTTTTCGGTAACAATATCCCCCTTTTGCTTTGAGTCGAGAGCTTGTGGTGAGGCCCCTTGGTGTCACGCTGCCACCGCCGCCTCCATCCCCTCCTGGCAGCTGGGTCTGGCCCCTCTGCCAAAGCCACCACAACTGGGGCACAGCTGGATGGGGCAGGGAGATGGGAGGCCACAGCTGCAAAGTGCTCATACCCACCGTGAGGGCCATGATGTCCCCAAAACTCAGACTTCTGCTTTTCTCCTTTTATTTTAACCCCATTTTTCTCCCCTTCTCCCTCCCCCGTAGGTCCCCGACCTTCGCCGGTGGCCTCTTTGCCATCTCCAGGTCCTACTTCGAGCACATTGGCTCCTACGATGATCAGATGGAGATCTGGGGGGGCGAGAACGTGGAAATGTCCTTCAGGGTAAGGATGGGTCGGTGCCATCTTCACGGGGCATCTTCAGGGATGCTCCTTGTTGGGGGGGACGGGGGGGGTGGACCCCCAACATCTCAGGCGTCGCCTCCCCATAGGTCTGGCAGTGCGGGGGTCAAGTCGAGATCATCCCTTGCTCCGTTGTGGGTCACGTCTTCCGCTCCAAGAGCCCCCACACCTTCCCCAAGGGCACCCAGGTCATCTCCAGGAACCAGGTCCGCCTGGCCGAGGTCTGGATGGATGACTACAAGGAGATCTTCTACAGGAGGAACCAGCAAGCTGCGCAGATGGCCAGAGAGGTACCGGGCGCACCGGCAGGCTTCTAGTTCTCCCCGGGGGGCGCTGATGCTTCTGGGAGCTCAAGCCTGAGCAGAGGGAGGAGATGGGCTCAGCCTGGAGGTGGAAAAGCAAATGCAGGTGGAAAGATGTAGCCAAAAAGCCATTTTAAAATTTTTTCTATTTGGCCGTAACGTTTTCCAGTAGAAAAACCATCAATTTCTTTAAATTTTTTAATTTATTTTTTTTTACAACACCAAAAAGTTGTGCTGTGATGCCAAAATGTCCCAGCCCTCGTGGTGGGCAGCCAGAGCCCGCGGGTACCTGCCAGGGACCAGGGATGTCTTGCAAGACCCCACCACCGGTCTCGGTCCTGGGCACGCCGTGACGGGCGATGACAAAGCCGGGAGGACCCCTCAGCTCTGAGCCCTGGCTTGGGGGCGGTTTTTTGGTTTTTTCCTTGCTGGCTTCAGAGGTTAGTTTAATTTTCTCACGTGACTTTGTCGATAGAAGACGTATGGTGACATTACAGACCGGCGCAAGCTGAGGGAGCAGCTCCACTGCAAGAACTTCACCTGGTACCTCCAGACCATCTACCCAGAGATGTTCGTTCCCGACCTGACTCCGACTTTTTACGGAGCGGTAAGTACAGAGGTGCCCAGAGCATCCCGCTGGGCTCCGTCCTTGGCTAGAAATAGTCCCCAAAAGGTTGGGTTTGGGGGTTTTGCATTTAACCCAGCATGCTGGAGGGTTTTGGTGCAGCTGCGTCCATCACGACGTCTGTCAGCGGTTGGCAGGGCGGGTTCAGGCTCTGGCTGACAGCGAGAAAGAGCTGGAATCTGGCAGAGCTGGTTTGGGGCGAGTTACAGGGTGGGGGACCCGAAGGGATGTGGCATTGGGTTAAATCGGGCAAAAGAGCTGAAAGCTTCCACTAGCGCTCTGCCGGCATTGGCATGCACAGGGCGGACTTGAAAAACCGAGCAGGGAACGGGCAGGATGCAGCGTGCCGGCTCCATCCCCGAGGATGGAGCTGCCAAAAAACCCGCCTTTCTTCTGAGACGGGTGCTGGGGTCTGAGTCTGACCCTCCTCGGCCGAGGCAATGCGAAAGCACAGCCGTTGGATGCAGTGAGGGCCGGGTGCTGGCTCCCGGCCGGGTTTTAATTCACCTTTGTTTCCTGAAACCTCATGCCGGGCGGCTCCCACCTTCGACTCAGTGGGTCGGAGGCATTGGCGTGGGTGTTCCTTGCGTCCTGGAAAGGACAAGGGACCCGGACGCGGCACCTAGTACCGGGATTGTGTTTGTACAGCGATAATTAAGTGCCCTGCAAAAGCCCAAACCCAAGGCGGGTCCCTACTCCGGGACCTCAGAGCATAGCTCACCCCCCTGCCCCTTTTTTTTTCCTCCCTGCAGATAAAAAATGAGGGCACCAAGAGCTGCCTGGACGTTGGTGAGAACAACCACGGTGGGAAACCGCTCATCATGTACCCCTGCCATGGGATGGGGGGCAACCAGGTGGGCATCCATCAACCCCCAGCATTTCCCCCTCCTGCAACTCCCCCCTGCTGTTTTTCCCCTGGGGGTTACTTGCTCGGGGCGCAGCAGCGTGATGGATGTCCCCTCTCTGGTCTCGCCCCCCAGTATTTTGAGTACACGAGCCAGCGGGAGCTGCGGCACAACATCGGGAAGGAGCTCTGCCTGCGGGCGGGCTCGGGCTTGGCCGAGCTGGGGAACTGCCAGTACAGAGGGAAGCCCAGCCGGGTGCCGGCCAGCGAGGAGTGGGACCTGGTGCAGGTGAGGAGACGCGTCTCCATCCCGGGAATCGCCCAAGGGGATCATCCCCACCATGATGATGCTTCTCTGACTCTTCTACTCAGTCACATCCTTTCTTCATCCCACCAGTATTGCTGAGCTGGTGCCGTCTTTATTTTTCGGCAGGACCGGCTGATTAAAAACCCAGCCTCCGGTACGTGCTTGACGGCACGAGGGAAGCACCCGGCGATGGTTCCCTGCAACCCAGCGGATGCCCACCAGCTCTGGTCCTTCACCTAGGCGGGGAATGGAGTGGCCTGAGCCCCTGGCCATCCCCAACCGTGCTCAGGAAACCAGAATCCAAAAAAAACTTCCCTTTTTTTTCTAATTTAAGAAGCAAAAGCCTTAAATATGCTGCATTTCACGGTTGCCTTGAACTCAGTCCCGTGCCTTTGGAGCAGGGAAGCCGGGGGAGCTGAGCTCGACCGGCGGTACCCTACAGAGCCCAAAACCCGGAGGATGCTCTACGGTACCTGGCTGCTGCTCGTCCTTCCCCTCCCAGCTCCAACCAGAGACTCTTAAATACACAACAGGTTTTAGAAAAACAAAGACATGTCGCCCCGTGCGTGACAGCTGGGTGGGAAACTCCTTCCAGCGAGGAGGAGGATGGTGACTGGCCGTGCAGCTCTTGCCGCGGGAGGGCGGATCGTGGTTTGTCATGACCCTGTGCGGGCGAGGGAATCCCCCCAGTACTGCCAGGATCCGGCCCTCGCCCGCCACGGCACTGCAAGCATCGTGCAACGCTGCTGCCAGGATGGGAGGAGTTGTGCCGTCTGCCTTAGATAGATCAGGCTTGATTTGGGGGGGGGAATTAGATTATTTTTATTATTATTATTATATGATCATGATTCCTGGGTGCGATTCTGCTCGTTCTCATGCTGATCTGGAGGAGGGGTTTTCCCCAGATGGCACAGCTCGAGCGCTTGCGGCATCCTCCCGGAGAGGTTCTCGCCAGCGCCCGGGTGCAAGATCTCTTCCCTCCCCTGGTTTTCTTCAAGCCCAACTACTGTAGCTGCCAATTCCATTGCCATTTCATTTATAGTGGGGAGGAAAAACCCTCCTGGAAGTGGCGTGGGGGTGGGAGAACCTGTCTTTGGACACACGACCTCAAATAAAGAGATGATTTATTTTACTGACATCCCGTCTCTGGCTTCCTCTGAGCTCCCACCCCCCTCTAATTTAATTTCTCTCCCTCTTCTTGGCCTGGACCCTCCCTTTTGCAGCCCAAAAGTGGGTTTAAAGCCACTTTTGCAATGAGGTGTCGCACTTGGCGTGGTTCAAATCTGGGTTAGATTGTCCTGCCGGGGCAGAGGCTTCGCTGCTATACCTCACTGTGTTCCCTTCTGCGCTGATAAAACAAATAAGTGATTATTTGGAGACCATTTTACCCATGAAATCTTGTGTTTTCATTAGAGATAAGAGCAGAAATGCAGCAGGTGCTTTTTTCTTTCCTTCTATTTTTTTTTTAACTGGGTGAACCGATAATCACTTCTATCACAAATGCTGGTTTCCAGCAACTGCTCCATCAGTGGAGCAAAGACCTCAATGCCACAGGGTCCCCCCCAGAACAGCCTCAATTTCTTTTTAAAGGGGGGAATCCTTCCAACATCCTCTCCCCTCAAGTTGGGGGGGGTTGTTTTCTTTTTCTTTACAAACCATGTTGGTGTTTCATTTAACCTCAAAATAATGCCCCATGGAGGTCGCGTCCGGTCCCCGCTCCAGTCCTGGCTGTCCTGGGCAGGGTGGGGTTTTTTGGAGGGGGTGAAGCTCTTGCCCTACATTTGCCTCGATTTCCCCATCCCGGGGGCGATGCAGGAACCGTTCCTGTGTTGGATAAAACTCCTGGGGATAAATGTGATGCGAGAGCCGCAGCTGGAGTATCTGCAGGGCTTGAGACTGGGAGAAACTCATGACAGCGTTGCCCGAGATGTGCAGAAAAGGAAGACGCAAGAGCAGGGCAGCACCTCTCCGGGGATTTGGGCTGCCTGTCCAAAGCTGAGGGAGATCTGGGGCGCACCCTGGGCTTTTCGGCCCTGACCTTTGGGGCCGTGTGTGTTTTGGAAGAGGGACCAAGGCTACTCCATAGGGCCGTGGCACCTGGTTTTCTTCCCGTTCCCTCCTTCTCCGTCCCATTTAAAGCCGCCGGCAGCGCAGCCCCCGCCGCAGACGAAGCGCCGCCGTGGTCCAGGATGATGCTGCAGCTCGTGCTCCTCGCCGCCCTCGCCCTCTGCGGTGCATCCTCCGCGGGAAGCCGTTGGCCTCGTTAGCCAGTGATGACCCCCCCGCCCCGGGCTGCGACTCAGACCCCCACCACAATTCTCTCTCCTGCAGGACGCTGCTCCGAGCAACATCTCGATGGGGTGCAACGGGTGGTTGGAGGGGCTGAGGTGCCTTTGCACTCCTGGCCCTCCCAGGTGGGTCTGTCCTGGGGTCAGCCAGCAAATCCCGTGGGGGCCTCATCTACCCAAGACCGTGCGGTGAGACCCCCCCATGTCTTGCATCCCCCCCTCCCCAGATCTCCCTCCAGTATTACTCCCGGGGCAGCTGGCATCATACCTGCGGAGGGTCCCTCATCCGGGAAAACTGGGTGATGACGGCAGCCCATTGCGTGGATCGGTGAGTGGGCACAGGGGTCCCACCTTCCTCTCATAAAAAAAGCTGGTTTCCACCAAAAATCTCTCCGAAGAGAAATTTTGGTTGCCCCAACCCAGAGAGCAACAGTCCCTCAAGGTCTTTGCTGGTCCTCCATTAAGGCGTTACATGGACCATCTCTGGGAGCATCTCCTTCTTGCACTGACCCTTTCCGTACCAGCTCACAGCTAAAATAATAATAATTTATGGCCTGATCCTGTGTTTTTTCACCTTCTCGGCAGTAACCGCAACTTCTGCGTCGTGGCCGGTGATCACAACCTCTACATGAAGGATGGCAGCGAGCAGTTCTTCAGCGTGAGCAAGATCGTCATCCATCCCTACTGGAACAGCAACAACGTCGCCGGGGGGTAACACACATGGGGAGGGGGTTTGAGGGGGCAGCATCGCTGGGATTGAGGATCCTTCCAACATCCTCTCCCCTCCCTCACCAGATACGACATCGCCCTGATCCGCCTGTCCAGCTACGCGACCCTGAACAGCTCTGTGCAGCTGGCGGTCCTGCCCCAGGAGGGGTCTGTCCTGCCCAACAACTACCCCTGCTACATCACGGGCTGGGGTCTCACCCGCAGTGAGTGCCGACGGGTCACCCAGCCCTAAATCACCCGAAAAATGTGGGAAATGTGGGGAGCTGAATGACGCTTTTAAGTCCTTTTTGGTCCCAGGAGGCATCACACAGGGCTTTGCCCCGGGCATGGAGATGCCCAATGTTGGCTGGGGTCGTGCCAAGGTTTGGGGGGGATTTTATGCGGGAAAAGGGGCTCGGTGGCAGCTACGGGCCCTGCTTTGGTGAGGGGGGTTTTGCCGAGTCTCGCAGGTCTTTGCTGGCGTGACGTTAACCGGCGCTCGGTTGCATGCAGCCAACGGGCAGCTCTCCAGCGTCCTGCTGTAGGCGTACCTGCCCGTGGTGGACTACCAGTTCTGCTCCAGCTCCTCCTACTGGGGCTCCACCGTCAAGCCCACTATGGTCTGCGCTGGCGGTGACGGCAAACGATCAGGCTGCCAGGTACATCCCGCTTTCCCCTGCTCCGGCATCCCACCGCCATCCCTTGTTCCTCCCATCTCATACGGGTTCCTCGCTCCGGCAGGGCGATTCGGGCGGTCCCCTGAACTGTGCGGTGAACGGGCAGTACCAGGTCCACGGCGTCACCAGCTTCGTCTCCAGTCTGGGCTGCAACGTCGAGCGCAAACCCACCGTCTTCACCCGCGTCTCTGCCTACATCTCCTGGATGACGAGCGTAAGGCGACGGCGGGGCTCGCGCGGCCGTGGGCTGAGACCTGGTGCTGTCGTTGCAGCGATGCACTGGCTCTATCCCTGCTCAGCCCAACCATTGCTTCGCTTCTCCTTCCAGGTGATGGCCAAGAACTGAGTGGTGGCAGGAGAAGAGCCCAGTCACCGGCTCGGGCGATGCACATCGTCTTCCCCCACATTTTGGTCAGAGGGGTTTAAAACCCATAGCTGGTGTCAATAAAATCTGTTCCTCTCTCCCGCTGGTGGATGCTTTGCTGTGCAGCCCGGCAATCCTTTCTCCTCCAAGCCTCAACGTTCTTTTCCCCTCCCGTAGTCCGGAGCACCTCGTTGGCCACATCCCTCCTCTTCCTCGCACCTCAGGGAAGAGCCATGTGGAAAAGCAACTGGTGCCGCGCTCTCGGGGCAGCCAAAAAGTCCTTGGGATGATGGGAAAGGGGAAGATGCTGCAAATGCCCTCCACAGGCAGCAGCGCAGCTCCTTGGGGATGCGGGGGGGCATGGGGGGATCCAGTTGGGATTTTTCCATGCTGCTAGCTCCATTTCTCTTCCAAATCCGACCTCCTTTGCAATGGAAGATGTTGGACTTGGTGGCTGTTACCGCCTCACCCCACGGCTGCACCCCGGAGGAGCAGACTGGGCCACAACCCCACCTGGGATGGGAATAAAAAGCCAGCACTGGAATTGCACCAAAAGCCAAATTTAAACCCCAAACCAGATGCTTGTGGAAGAACGAAGAGGCGAGCGCAGGCTCCCCATCATCCACTTGGCCACCCACGGCGCTGGGTGCACAGGGGAGCCTTTCCGGGGGGAGCGTGGTGGGGGTGCCCGGGTGTTTGGCGGATGCCGGCAGCTGCCTCGCCTCGAACTTCCTCCGTAGCAAACATCAAACCGCAGCGCACGGCTGCGAGCAGGAACCAAGCTGCAGCCATGGCAGAGGGCAAGAGCGGGGGAGCCGGGCTCTTCGCCAAGCAGGTCCAGAAACGGTTCAGCCGGGCGCAGGAGAAGGTACGGCATGACGCCCACCCGCGACGCCCAGCCCCAAAATCCCTTATTTTCTTTTACTCTTTAATTTTTTTCCACTGTTGCGCTGAGGGGGTGGCACAACGGGCACCGCTCGGCATCCGTGGGTGCTCATAGGGTGTTAATTTGGGCTCTTCTGGGTCAACATC
Organism: Anhinga rufa; assembly: GCA_013400875.1. NCBI lineage: Eukaryota > Metazoa > Chordata > Aves > Suliformes > Anhingidae > Anhinga > Anhinga rufa. The sequence continues at coordinate 25,888 of VZTV01052460.1, forward strand.
ATCATTGCTCCAAGGCTTTGGGCTTGATGACATCTCCCAAAGTCCTCCAAGCTGCTTTGGCAGCCACTGGGTTCTCTAAAAGTGGGATTTTTCCACCCAAAACACCTTCCGGAGGTTATGGGGGTTCTTGCGCTGATGGCACGGGGTCCCTTGGGCTGGATGGGGGTGACGGTCCCCAGTGGGACCCCGTGTGGGGATGGTCCCAGGAACGCGACGTAGCCTGCACCGGCCGCGCAGGAAGCGAGGGGGAAGGGCTCCGGAAGCGGGCAGAAACGGGGCGATTCTCAGCTGTTTTGGGGCGGTTCAGAGGCGTCTCTTTCCCTTTCTCTCCCCAAGAAAAGCAGGCAGCGACTCCTATTTTGGGGTCAATGCAGAGCCCCCCCCCCTCAAACCCACACATGCTCTTGGGTTTCCTGGCTGGGGCTCAGTGCTAAATTCAGCTCTCCCACGGCGGTATCAGCCTGGGCCAGGCTCCAGCCACTTCCCGGGGGGGGCCTAACTATTGCTGGACACCCCAAAGCTCCCTCGCACACGGCTGCAGCCTCGCCACGCTCCTGCATCGGTGGCTCCGGAGGGAGCCTTCAGCCACAGACCATCCTCATCCTCAGCAAGGTGTCACCGGGGCCCGATGAGGCAGCACCCAGGGCTTCACCCGCACCCATAGCCACATGCGTGGTGCTTTGGGGTCCACAGGGCTGCCCCTATAGTGTTTTATAGGGTAGGGTGGTAGGTTAGCACCCAAAAAGTCACTGTTTTCCTCTAAAAAATAAAAGAACGAAGGGATGTGCCAAAATTTCAACCCCCTGCTTGGTGTTGGCTCTGCCCGATCCTCAGCATCCCCCCGAGAGGGGCTTTCGCCAGGGCTGACCCCGCTCCCCACCGGGAGGAAGAGCCTGGTGGGCAGCGCCGAGCTCAGGGCTCGGGGCTTTTCCCACATCTCCATCTCTCTCCATCCCAGGTTTTGCAGAAATTGGGCAAAACAGTGGAAACCAAAGATGAGCAGTTTGAGCAAAGCGCGTACAACTTCCAGCTGCAGCAGGTCGCACCGGGGAGTGGGGAAGGGGCGGGGAGGAGCACCCCTACACCATCCCTCGGCCCCGCTGCCTCCCGGGGTCCCTCCATCCCCACCGGGGTCCCTCCATCCCCGCCGGGCTCGTGGAAATCACCGCAAGCCCCCGGGGACGGCCCTGACCTGTCGCCTCGCCTCGTTGCTTTGCAGAATGAAGGCAATAAACTCTACAAAGACCTCAAGGCTTTCCTTGGTGCGGTGAAAGGTACGGCACCCCGGCCCCGTAAATATGCCAGGCAAACCCCGTGGGCACCACAGAGGAGCTGGAGGGATTGAGCATTGCTAGATTTTCTTACCCCAGATAATAAATTATAATAAATAATAAGAATAATAAAAAATTTAAAAGTAGTACTTAATCAATAATGATAAATAATATCTTTGCATCCCCTGGCGGGGCCGCAGTGATGCACGAGAGCTCCCGGAAAGTGGCCGAAACGTTGCAGGAGATTTACAGCACCGACTGGGACGGTCACGAGGAGCTCAAAGCCATCGCCAGTGTGAGCCCCTTGACGTGCCCCCGCTGCCCCCAAGGGTCCCCTTCGAGCATCGGGGGAGGGCGGCGAGCTGAGCCGGGGGGTTCCCTTGGGATGTACGGCTGGAGGGGAGGCTGGGGGGGAGAAGGCAGGCGTTGTACCCCTGTCCCCCCTTTTTCTGCCCCGCAGAGCAATGACCTCCTGTGGGACGACTACGAGGCGAAGCTGGCCGACCAAGCCCTGCGGCTGATGGAGAACTACCTGGCTCAGTTTGGGGACTTTAAGGTACCCCCCGTGTGCGGTGCTGGGGGGGGAGCGCGGGGCCGGGTCCCGGCTCACCTTGCCCCCCGTGCAGGAGCGCATCGCCAAGCGTGGCCGTAAGCTGGTGGACTACGACAGCGCCCGGCATCATCTGGAAGCTCTGCAAAGCGCCAAGAAGAAGGACGATGCAAAAATCGCCAAGGTCGAGCCTCCTGCGGGACCCCCGCCTGGCACAGCCCCCCCCATGCCCTGGCTGTGCCGGCAAAGCCACAGCCCCCCTTCCCTCCCCGCAGGCCGAGGAGGAGTTTAATAAAGCTCAAGCGGTGTTTGAAGACCTCAACAGGGACCTTCGGGAGGAGCTGCCGGTTCTGTATGGCAGGTACCGGGGGTGTCGCGGGGACTGGGGGACTTCGCAGGGCTGGGGGACGGGACATCGTGGGACTGGAGGATGTCAGAGGGACTGGGGGATGTTGCAGGGGCTGGGGGACATCACGGGGGCCAGGGGACATTGCAGGTCTGGGGGACATCAGAGGGGCTGGGGGACCTTGTAGGGCTGGGGGACATCGCGGGGGCTGGGACAGGCACGTGGCCCTGGGGAATGATCCTGCCCAGCTGCCGATGGCACCTTCAGCCCCACTGTTTGCAAGAGGGGTGGCAAAGGCAGCCCCCCCCGACCCCTCCTGGGTCCCCTCGAAAAAAGCACCGTCTGAGCACGAGGTCCCCAAAAACTGGTCCCTGAGCCCTGGGCCGTGGGCTGGGGGTGGGCGATGGTGGGTGGGCGCAGTTTCCCCCGCCATGGTGGGGAAGAAGTGGGGTTTTCTCCCAAAAGGCCGCGGCGGTGTCGCGGTGACGGCCCCAGGGGACATCACCCACGGGTGGCTGTGACAGCCGGGAGGTGGCAGCACCATGGCTGCAGCAGGGTGGCCCCAGGGGCAAACGTCCCGGCCCGCTGTGTCCTCACCCCCAGGGTTTATTCGCTGTTCCCCATCCCCATGGGGACCCTGGAGGATGGGTGCCCGCTGGCTGGGTGCTCGGCACCCCGAACCCCTGCGGGAAACAGGTCGGCACCCCCAAACCCCCCCACCTCCCGCCGTGTTTTCCCTCCGGCAGCCGCATCGCCTGCTATGTGACCATCTTCCAGAACATCTCCAACCTCCGCGACGTCTTCTACAAGGAGATGAGCAAGGTGGGGGGCAAGGCAGCACCCCAAAACCCCCTCCCTTCGCCCCCCCCAGCAGTCTCGTACCGTCTCCAGGTGCTCCAGCTACGCCGGTGCCAGCCACCCGCCTCGAGTCCTTGCTGCTCTTCGTTTAATTTAATAATTTAGAGCAGCTTGAGGATGTTTGTGGTGCTGCTGGGTGATGGGTGGCACCGGGGGGGGCCCCACTGATGCATTTCTCTCCCCCCCTGCTCTCCTCGCAGCTCAACCGCGACCTCTACGAGGTGATGAGCAAACTGGACAAGCAGCACTCCAGCAAAGTCTTCATCATTAAAGGTGTCCCCAGGTAAACAAGCGGGCGAGCTCTGGAGGGCTTCAAGTGGTCAAATCGCTCCCCCTGCCCCCCCCAAAAAACCAGAGGGGTGATGCAGCCCCCAGTCTCATAGTCCTGGGATGGGTAAGGGTTGAGGGCGCTTTGGTGATGCTGGATTAATTAATTTGGGTTGTTTGCCTGTCGTGCCGGATGGGGAAGCATCACTGGCCAGTTGGGGCGGTGACACCACGGTGTCATGCATCCCCAAGGATGAGGCTTGTGGCATGTGCCGGAGAGGGTCTTAACCCCCTCTGTCCTCCCCCCACACAGCAACCGGCGCTCACTGGTCATCTCCTCGCCGGTGAGCCCCCCGGCCATGTTCCCCTGCCCGGGGAAGGCGCCGGACTGGCAGCCCGTGGTGGAAGCGGAGGCGACGGCAGGGTCCCCCGGGGAGGGCAGCAGTGCCACCGATGCCACCTCCAACGGGGAGCTGGGTGCTGCCGTCCCCGGTCCGCCACCGGCTTCGCCCGCCAGCGGTGGGTCCCTGTCGGAGACGGCGTCGGTCTCCAGCGAGGAGGGCCCAGAGCCCAGCCCCAGCCCCAGAGCTCCATCCGGCGAGCAGGGAGCACCGGTGGCAGCCGTGGAGCCGGGCACCAACGCCCCTGGGCTCACCGAAAGCCCGTGTTCGGAGCCAGCGGGAGCTGCCAGCGAGGTGCAAGTGGGGGCCGAGGGCATCGCCACCTCCCTGGCATCGCTGATTTTATCCGAGGCGATTGCCCAAGCTGCTGGCACCGCACCACCGGAGCCAGAAAAAGCCACAGCCGGGCTGGAGGAGGGCAAAGCCATGGGGGACCCCCATCAGCCGGACGGCATGGCTGCCGACAGAGAGGGTCAGGCACATCCCGGGGAGCCAGCGTCCCCAGCCATCCCCTGCGATGCCCCGGGTCCCGCAGCGGAGGCACCGGCGTGTCCGTCCTCGGGCGATGGGCAGGAGCCGTGCCGGCTCGGCGATGCCGCGGGCGAGCACAGCGACTCCGAGGAGAGCGTGGAGGTGACGGCCATCGAGCCAAAAGTGGCCAAAACTCAGGTGAGAAAGTTCTGGTGCCGGGAGGGGAAACGCCGTGGCGGGGGCCGCATCCGCGCCCCGCCGTGGCAGGGGGATGCCCAGCTTGTCCAGACACCCAGGCTGTGCTGGGGGGCACGCGGCGGGGATGCGGGGACGTGGGGCCGGGGAGGTCCATGGGGCAAATCCAGCCTGGTGCAAATGATGCTCCTCTACTGGCAGATCGGGCTGGATCTGGCCCTCGACACGGCAGCAAGCGGCAGCACCGGGGACGGCGGTTCCCCCTCCGGCTCCNCCCCCCCCCCCAGCCAGACTCAGTCCTTCTTGGGTCTGGTTTAATTGAAGGACAAGGTCTCCATCCCACCCGGCTCCGTGTCACCTCCGTGTCTCCCCCAGGAGCAAGGCTGTCCCGGGACGCTGGAGCAGGACATGAGCCAGGACGCGAGCCAGGACCCCCCACCAGCAACAAACACCCCCCAGGACCCCACCGAGACCCTCACCTCCCTGTGAGCCCAACACCCGGCGCAGGAAACGGGCATCTTATGGTGCCACCAGCAGAAAATTGTTTTACCATAACTGTAACACGCTTAGCACCCCACATCCAGCATG
>VZTV01052461.1:0-20074 GCA_013400875.1 Anhinga rufa
GGATGGGCTGAGGCCAGGCTGGGTCATCAGCCCATGTGTGGGAAACAGGTTCAGCAGGTCCCATGGCCAGAGAGGGCAGGGCTGTGGGGAGCTGGAGACTGGAACAGCTGCACACTGAGGCATGGGATAAAATGGTGTCCTGGGCCATAGGCAGGGGTAGAGAAGCCCCCAGGAGAGGTCAGGCAGGGACACAAAGGGCTGTTCATGCCCTCAAGGCTCTGGCAGCAGCTCTAATGTTAGCAAGACTCACAGAGCCATCAATAGTTTTGGATTTCTGGATATTTGTGGATAACAAACTGTCAGAAAAAGAAGTTGAAATTTGCTAAGGAAGTTGGCCACTATTAATAACTTCCCTTGATCAAATTAATGCATTTCAGGATGATAGCACATGGATATCTCTCCTTGGAGACCATTCTTGGCAGGGGATAGATACTTATAGCCATAGTCTCTGTGTGTGTGTGACACGACAGGATGCAATAATAGTGGTGAGCTGCTTGTACGTGGTTATATTTGTATTCCCTTGCTTAAATGAATAAGCCGTTACTTCTGCTTTGAATTTGGCACATTAGTGGTATTAAAAGTGCCTTATAATGCTGCCTTTCTGAGTCTTTCTTCTAAGGATTATCAGGCTGTACTGCTTGCTCCCAGCTGTTGCTTTTTGCTCTACACTGCTAAGCCGCAGTCCTGCTTCACCCCAGAAACTGCTGTACATTGATCTCTGATAGAAGTGTCCCTGCCGCGGTGTTACACCCACCAGACCGTACATTCATCCCTCTGAGCCTTGTAGTCCAAAAAGTGACACAGCACAACCTGAAAGGGTGCTCAGGGTTGTCCGTAAGTGAATTGGCTGACTTACATAGATGCAGTCTTCTCAGTGTTTGAAGACTTCAGGCTGATCTTAGGCGGTTCACAGCCATGTGTTTTTCAGCTGGGGCCAGAACATGAGCAGGCTTATGCATCTCTAATTTAACTGTGCATTATGATTTGTTCTAGCCAAAGAGTCACGTTTTAGTTGATAGAGGGATGTTAGTTTAGTTATTTCTGGTTTATTACTTTGTGTTTATTCCTTTTCCTCACTGTTTTCCAGCCAGGCATGGAAGAAGAATTGCTCAAACTGCAGAAGAGTCTGCATTACGTTACCTCTAGCAGAAAACCACATTTCTGGCAAGTGAGTAAATACATACAATATTTTTAGCCCTGTTTTGCTGCCTTAAGAGGCACAGATGCATTTGAGGAATACCCAAATGTTTCAAGGCACAGCTGAACTCCAGCCCTGAAACTTCTGAAACTTTACAGCGATGAAACTAAGCAGTAGAAGGAGGTGCTTGAGGAGCCTGACATTTGGGTTGACCTGGGCTGTCCGCCTACATCAGTAAGTACAGTGGACCAGTAGGAGTGGATCTGTAGAGCAAAACAGCTGGCACAGAAAACCCAACATCCAAGAGATACACATATTTCAGGGAGATTTACTTTGGATTAGCCTAGTCTGGTCCTGTGAAGTACACGTCCGTCAGTGACTGGAGTGCCATAGGGGCAGTCGTGGAAAGCTTCTTCCAGATAAGTTTCATTTGAAAGACAGCCAGTTTGTGTTCTCCAAGACTGCTCAGCCATGTGAACCAAAGCATGGTAAGTGGGGACAAGGGGGAGGTACACTTCAAAAGGGTACTCTTGATCTGAACTAAAAGGCTGACATAGATGCACCCGTAATCCTTCCCATTCTGTCCTGGATTTCTAGTAAGTAGTTTAGGAAGCTGCTCCACACATCTGAAAGCTCCACAAAGGTCTCATATTTATTTCTTATCACAGTGCTGGCAAAGGTACTACTTTTCCCAAGCTAAATGTCGAGTTATGGCTCAAGTAGTTTATTTAACTGGTGATAAAACCCACTGTGTGTGTTGGGGGTTTTAAAAAAACGGCCGGTTTGCTGCAGTCTAGCAGCCCACACAGATGGGTTGCTTGAAAGCAAATTTACAGTTTTTATTCAAGTATCTTTGAAGGCATGTGAAAAGTGAAGAATTTCTTAATACACATGGGGAAGAGAACCTGCATTTAATGAAATTTGCCAGAGGAAGAAAATTATGGCTTATGTTTTCTGTGGCGCTGTTTCTGCAATGAAATTGCCAAGGGGGTCTTATGGAACTGTGATCCAGAAGCGAATGGATCAGCTTTAATTGTGTTTTCCCATGGAGCAGAAGCAGAAGCTCAAACACCTACCAGTGTTTCTTGACTGAAGCTTTCATCTGTTTTATACTGTGCGGTTTTTTCCCCAGCTGAAGGTGAATAGATGTGAAGAACAGTCTTTCAAACATGTAAGAGCTGAGGGAGGTGAATGGAATGCAAGAGAGAATGAATGTTTTTGTGCTGAGCTTGCTGGAGTTTTGTGCACGATTACAGCAGTTGTGTTCCTTGTGTGTCATGGTCCAGGTGGTGGGAGGAAGCTGAAGCCACTGATCAGGATTCAGAACATGAAATTGTTTCCCTACTGGAAGTTCAGCAGGGTTTTGCTAATGACATCGTAAATCCAGGATCTCCTGCAGAAAATCTGGATGTTTCAGTCACTCTATGGTGGCTTGAAAAACGTGAAGTTATCTGAGGAAAAATGAAACTGAGATAATTAACCTAGTTTCAGGAATGGCTTTTTGACAAAGACAGGGAAGTAGCTTGGGTCATGGGACAACACGCTGTAAGACCTTTTCGGGACAACTATGTAAACTTCCAGTCTTTCCTCTTGAAAGACGAACTCAGACTGGGACAGTCACAGAGGGGTGATGAGCAGAAGAGGGAGCTTAATGTCCTTGTAGAGGACATTAGAAGAGCATGGTTTGGTTAGCCAAATGAAATAAAAACTTGGTGGACCATGACGGCTGTAAATACTCGAGAGCGCTAACTTCCCAGTCAGAAGGACAAATCTGAGTGAAATGACAACAGTGACACATGAGCAAATTGATATTAAAAGGCCATGAATAAACTTAACATGCAAATTGGATTCCTAATGATCAGAAGTGTGAGGTTCTTAACTGGCTTTCTGACAGTAGTAGAGGCAAAAAACCCCGTGTCTAAGACAGAGCTGGATAATGTTTTGTGAAAGGAATATTATGATGCGCCTGCAAGAGGAGATGACAGGATTTAATGACCCTTCAACTTCTGTGTTATGATACAGAGCTGTTGGAACGCACTAAAAAAAATAAAAGGAAAAATTCAACTATGTAAAAGAAGATAAATAAGTAAATAAATCTGTTTTCTTCCATAGGATGATATTCTAAATGTCAAATACCATCAAAGTAAAGGCAGTGTTGTATTCTTTACTGATAGAGGTGCATTATAGAATACAGAGGTCAAATGATGATTATGTTCTTGGCCTGTGCATTAGGTTTGGATATATTGCATCTGTTTTTACTTGCCTGGAATTTTGCTTGAGATATGTACAGGCTGTAGCAATACTATGCGTGCCTGTAAACAGGAAGGCTAATTATTATAGCAATTTGGATGAGGTAATGGAGCGTGACTGTCAGGAGTGCAACTGGTGAACAGGCAGATAACAGACCAAAGACCGAGGTTTTGTAGCCTGTCAGAAAACCAAGAGTTCTATGCAAGATGCCTGCAGTATTGTGTGCTGGATGTGAAGGCTGGAAATGGCCAAATATAGCAACTGAAGACACATGGTTTAAGTTGAACACATGCTGCTGGTAATGACTGAGGCTTGACTGTGTGCTTAATGAAATTAAGCATTTTAACTAACAGGAAACTACATGCTGCAGTGTTTGAAGATTTTATTAAATATATGCAGACAGGAGCTATGGTGTGTCTTCTCTCTTGGGTAGCTACAGCTGGACCCTCCTAGATGCTGTTTGATCAACTAAACATGCTAGATGTTGTGCAGACAAGGCCTTACAGGTGAAGATCGTCTTGAGGGAAGACTGTGGTTAATGGGGACCAAGGATGTAGGATCCTTTGTCAGTGAGAGAGAGACAGATAATTAGTCCACCAATTGCGGCTAGTGGGTAAGCACTTCTAGAACAGCCCGTGTTATAAAGCTTCTGTGGCTCCAAGGACTCCAGAGCACCAAGAGACACTGTGGAAGAGGCATATACATTAAAATGGACAATTCAATATGCATTTAGTTTAATAAGAGCAGATTACTGTAAAAGATGGCTTTCCTTGCCCCCCCAAGATAGCTGCAGCGTCTTGCACTTGTAGTGTCTTAAGGGAAGAGTAACTCAAAACACATGTACAGTGCAGAGAAGGTTGTACAATATTAATCTATATAGGAAATGTCTTTCCATGATCAGTAACATGGAATGAGTTAAAAAACAACTATTTGAAGAGGGTTAATAGCCTTTACCTCTGACACTAGAAGAAATGCAGTCTAGCATGTTACATTGCTCACAGATAAGACTTGAGTGATTTAAGAACAACACAAACCAACTCAGTAAACTTGTTAATGAAAGCACTCCTTTGATTAAAATTGCTCAGTAAAGTGATCATGTGGAAATTTTAATGGGCAGCATGGGTTGTAAAAAACAAATAAAAAGATGCAAAGCTTTCCTCCAATATTGGTTTCAGATGAGTATAGTGCAGGACTTCAACAGGTACAAGTCTGAATGTGGTGGTGTTGTCCCAGCGGGGCCAATGCAGCTGTTGGACTTTGACAATATTAGTGTTATTTTGCAGTAGTCTTTTGTCTGGGGGATATTCCCTGAGGTGAGGGGCAGAAGTCCCCTGAGGGAGTGTATTCCCAGAAGGCTGCTGGAGGAGCCAGAGAGGGGAGAAAGCAGCTGGAGAAAAATCCAGCTGGGGAACAGGTCAAGCTGTGCCAAGAGCCTCTGGGCCAGGAGGAACATTGCAGCAGAGCTGTCAAGTGCATTGGCTGGGGGAGGTTTCTGCGAGCTGCCCCAACCACAAAGGGTGTGCTGGCTGCTTAGCCCGCTCCTCAGGCTTGCCAAGGGCAGCAGGACAGGTGATGGTTAGTGTTTGTGGGTCCTCAACAGGGCGAAAGTGGAGTGCTGCCTCTCTTTCTATCCTGTGTGTTTGTGGGACCCCAGGTCCCTTTGGCAAATTGCTGTGCTGTAGAGCTGCCTTTCTCTGTGAGCACGCTGTTGAAGTGAGTCCAGGCTGTCCTTTGAGGAAGGTGAAAATGAGATCTGTTTAGGCAGCAAACCTGGATATATACTACTAGCAGAGCAGGTAGGATGCTGCGTGGCTTAATAAAGGGTGAGTTTGGAGTGCTGCAGTTTAATGTGGTACTGAGTAAGCTGCCTGCAGGGCTCCCATGTGCCTGGCGAGGAGGCAGTTGCTTACCTGAGATAACCTTGGTACGGCTGCTGAAATTAAAGACCAACCTTTTATCCAGGGCTCAGTGAGTTAGAAGTCATTATCGAATGCTCCTGAGCTTACTGTCCAGCAAGGAGTTAAAGCAGAAAATCAGTGGGAATGCCTGCTTTCATTTGAACCACAGCAGATCTACCAAATCCAAGCCAGAAAGAAACTGCGTCTGCCTACGGAAGAACCTCTCAGATATATTGAAAACAACACTCAAAAGTATTTCATGCTTGAAAGGGGTTTTGGGGTTGTTTTTCTTTGTTTGGGTTTTTTGTCGTTGTTGTTTTTTGTTGGTTTTTTTGTTGTTGTTGTTGTTTAATAATAACTAGTAGCGAGTACTTTATACAGCTATGCTAGGAGTGACAAATGGAGTAGGGGTGATGCAGAAAAAGCACATGGCTGCCCTTTGTCACCTGGAGACGCATTTTTCACTCAATCCAATTCCTTGGTCATGCAAGCATAGGAGAAATCTCGTGTACAGCACTGGGTTTTGAAATGGAAGGACCATGCACAGATCAAGACCACTGTGCAGCGTCTCAGACCTTTTACTGTTATTTTTTAAAAAATTCATTGCTGTCCTTAATTAAATTCTGGGAAAATGTAGGCAGAAATCTCTCCTGCCCCTGGTTAATTCATAAAATGATACTTGCAGTATATGTTACAGCAACAGTTAAGCTGCAGTCAGGGAGAGAATGGAAAAGAGCATTCCCTGGGAATGCTCTTGGAGATATGACAGTGCTGAAGTAAAGAAGCAAATTCAGTGGTTAAGTGAGGGAACCAGAGCAGCAGTCTGCCAGTGTGAAGACTCGCTAAAACACATCAACCCAATAAATCTGTTGCACTTGCTTTTCCTTCAAATCCTAAGTAACCTCTTCCTTCAGCAACAGATTCTCTGTTACATCCATATCCAAGAAGGCTACTGCAACACAAGGTTTGTGTTTCATGGTCACTTCTTTGTATTTCATGGTCACTACTACAAAAAGTGCAGCAAATTACCTCCTGTGTCCTCTCCTAAATTCAGTCACTCTAAGGATTTACAAATCAGTATCCTGCAAAATAATTGACCCTATACTGTTAGGACTTGAGGCTTTGACTAAATGCTGAAAATTACTAAGATTTGAGAGGTATAAGAGTAGTGACAATGGTCATTACCATCAACAAAATTAAGGGAAGACAAATTTTACTGATTGTGCATTTTGCCTCAAGACCAGAAGGAATAAGAGGCCATAAATATGTTGTTGCAGGACAGAATGTTCTCTGGGAATGAAAAATGATGCATTTAAAATAAGAGGGAGGTGTTTTTCCTTTATTTTTCAAAGTTAAAATTAGTGCAATCTCTCCTATAATTCTTAAGTATGTCTCCTTAAAAAAAATAATTGCCAAATACCATAATGTACTCACTACAGTGGTCTCCTATGTTCCCTTCTGTCTTTGTGCACCTTTGGCTGGGCAGAAGCAACCGCGTGCAATGGATTGTTCATACATTTTGGTGGCTGTACCATGCATTTTGGTGGCTTCTGTGTGTATATATTGGGTGGCCTGTTGTTGCTCAGGAAAATGGAAAATCGTTCCAGCAGAAAAAACACATTCTCCTTTGTGGGTCCTCTGTAGAGACACCAGTGCCTTCTACAGCTGATGTGCATGAAGTTGTAGGATCTTAATGTCTTGGACACAGCCGGTGCTCTGCCACATGAGAGTGCAAGTTACCAGTGGACTGAAAAGTTAAGGGGAATTGGAAAGATAGTGTGATTACACAGGTATGGTTTTGTGGGTTTTTTTTTGGTTTGGTTTGGTTTTTTTGTGGTTTTGTTCTGTTTTGTTTTGTTTTTTAGCAAAGCAGGCTAAAATCCCTTTTAGTTTGCCCTACCAAATGACATTCAAATCAAAGTTCGTTCAAGCAACTCTTTGAGCCCGTGCATTTCTGCCACCACATAAAACACTGGACTGCCACATAAAATGACCTGAAGTACTTATCCTGAAACAGAAATGAACATGGGATACCAGTGAAGGAATTATGATAGTGCTGAAGCCTGCTAAGACAACAAAGACTCTCCAATATGAACAGCACTGTGGAGAACTTAATGGTATTTTATTAAAAGGTCATCTATAACCATTAGGTTGTTTCTTCTCCTGAAGCTTTATAAATGTCATTGAAAAAAAGATTAAGAACAAACACTGTGTGAACATACGCATTTCATCAGATGCATATAGTGGTCACAGATCGTAGTCCTATTATCAAATTTGGGCAATGGTAGCATAAAGTTTTGTCTAACATACACACAAGTGAAAAGAGACATCCTTTACTCAGAAAACAAAAATAATGACATCACAGAATCAGTTAAACATACCTGACCTTGGAAGTGCATATGAAGAACTGGGATTTCTTTCTTCCATTTTGAAGATTTCATGAACTCTGTGGAGATCTGGATGGAGGAATGCTCTGAAGAAGAATCTGACTTGTGCACTGCACATGGACCAGGTCTCAGTAAGCAAGGAACCACACTAACTATCTGGCGCCATCACTGAAATGACATGACTTGGCTGTATCAAGTAGCAAAAATTGTTCTGTCTAGTCCAGCAATGTTGCTGTCATCTGGTGTTATCAGTCTTTCCGAGGTCTTAACCAACTAAGCAAATAAAAAAATGTTGTTTCAGTCAATTCATTTGAAAATGCATTTCTCAAATACATTTTCAGTTGCAAAAGTATTGTACCTCACCTCATGAAATTTAAAAAGTGTCAAAAGACCTCCTTTCCATTTTAAGTTTCTTCTCTGTTTGTTGGTTAAATGGGGACTGAACCTGAATCCATTAAATATGAATGAACTAAAGCCTGAGCTGAACCTAATTAAACAATGAATTAACTTCTTCCTCCCTTCTGAGAGGCTAAAGTATATTTTATAAGCCCAGCCTCTGGATATCCTAGCTCAAGACATCCTGACATCTGTCACTCTCCAGTGGAAACTGGTTGCATCATTGACTTCAGTAAAGGTAAGATGTCTTCTATGGCCTGCACTTATGTAGTGCCACCACACAAATCTCTCAGAGCACTTAACAAGGCTTGCATAACTTTCACAAAGGCCTTGCCCTGTCAGGGTGCATAAACACATCTTTGCATTTTCACTGAAGACAATGGATCTTTGTGTATTTTGAGATTCCATACGTGTAAGTTCTTAGCTCAATCATACCCAAAACCCCTCTGTGTGAAAGGGGTTTGGTTTTCCATTTTATTAATTTTATTTTTTTAAACCTGGGCTTGCTTATGGCCCCTAGGTTGGAAAGCTGCAGAGCTCTGCAGTCCAGGGGGACATCCTGTCCTCTGCCCTTCAGCTTCATTGCACATTGGACACCGTAGAGACGTTTTTGCTCTGAACACTTGAGACAAGTGACTCAAAACTTGCACAGCCCTGGATCATGTAAGCACAACTAGTTTCGTAGACTGTGGCAGGAGAAGGAGGGAAACACTTGGAAGGCCTGACTCCAGGTTCTTCCAGCCGATTAGGGAGCAACATGCCAAAACATTGGACTGAGAGTAGTAGCTGTTGACTTAGTGTTAAAGAAATTATGACAGACCACTTAGTGTTAAAGAAATGGTGACAGACCAGCAAACATTTTTGTCATAGTCTTTTGCCCATAGTAGGGTGGGAGGAGAAAGAAATAGAGGGGAGGAAATAGGAGGAATAAAGCAATATTCCATTGTAGAGAAATTATGAAAAGGCTGTGTTTGCATCTTAGCAACTTATTTCAAGATTGATGGCTAGCTGGAGGGGAGCTGTTGACTTATGGCAGTATTTGACTATTGCACTGAATATGTGTTACTTGGCAACGGTAACACACATTAACTAAGAGTGCAGCACACCTCCCAGCTGGTCCAGCCTGCATCCCTTCAATCATGCAGACCAGTGTGTGAGGCAGAGGTCGTATCTGAGGCCTCTACCAAATTCCTTGTAAAATTTAAGTGCAGCTGCTTCTCACAAAATTAAAGGTTATATTAACTATATTTCTTTTCTAAAAATACTTGTCATAACACAGGGGGGACCCTTACTTCTCTTTCAAGGCCATGAAATGCTTAGCACATCTGGTTTTATTATGCCTCTCTGCAGGGCACAAGGCACTGTGTTACACAAACTCTGTCACAATGGAGCTGGGGTTTGATGTGCTTTTGCTGCCTTCCAGGAATTTGTCCTTTCCATTGCAGGTAAGGAGCCAAATGTTGCTCTTGGTGTTAAGGGACACTCATAGATCTATAAGAAAAGTCACAAAAAAGAAAAATAACGAACGCTAACTAAGAATAGCTGATTTTTACCAGTTTGTTCAAAAGGTTTGTTCAAGGAACTTGCCCACTTTTGTTTCAGACCAATTTTGCTTAGATTACATCTTTTTCAATTCACTATCTAGAGAAATGAACAGCAAGCAAGCTAAGTTTTAAAAGACCCACGAGCACATTTGCAGCTTCAACAGGGACTGCTCAGAGCAAAAAGGAGAAAAGGAACCCCATGCTTCTCTAGACACATCTCCAGGTAAAGCAGAATCCCTCCACCACCACCCTACTCCTCTTTTTATGTGTCGTGGGTTGATCTTGGCTGACAGCCAGGTGCACACCAAACCGCTCTCTTGTTCCTCATCAATATGATGAAAAACCTTGTGGGTCAAGATAAGGACAGGGAGATCACTTACCAGTTATTGTCATGGGCAAAACAGACTCAATTTGGGGAATATTAATTTAATTTCTTGCCAATTAATATCAGAGTAAGATAGTAAGAAATAAACTAAAACCACGTTCCCTCAACTCCTCACCCCCTTCTTCCCAGGGTCAGCTTCACCCCGACTCCTCCATCTTCCCCCAACTCCCTGAGTGGCTCATGGGAATGAGGATTGTGGTCAGTTGACCCTTTGTCTACTGCTGCTCCTTCCTCCTCACGTTTCCCCTGCTCCAGCATGGGGTCTCACCCACGGGCGACAGTCCTTCGTGAACTGCTCCAATGTGGGTCCTTCCCATAGGCTGTAGCTCTCCAAGAACTGCTCCAGCATGGGTCCTTTCCACAGGGTCCAGTCCTTCAGGAATGGACTGCTGCAGTGTGGGGGGTCCCCCATGGGCCGCAAGTCCTGCCAGAATACTCTCTGAGCAGAGTATTTAGGAACAGCCCTGGGAAAGCTGTTGGAAAGATGCACCCTTCTGTTTCTCTGCTGTTGGTGGGAATGTGCTGCTTGAAAGGACAAACGAGGTGCATCTGTCACTTCAGATTGGTTCGGTGCGGCATTTAGGGCTGTATTAAAAACATGTCCCCTTGAACAGAGGAGGAGTTAAAATTCAGGAACTTCAAGCAGTGACAGTTTCAGCAGCTGATGGCATCTATGTCAGAAGTTTAAAATGAGTGGGCAGAGAAATAAAAACCCAAAAAGCTTCCACAAGGGGAAGCGGAGGGGTACCTTGCTGCTCAAGAGATCCTCATTTGAAAATTTTTGAAAGAGGAAGAAAACTGAAATTGAAATGTAGCAAAGAGTGCAGAGCACTAACTTTTCCCTCTCTCCTGCCATTGCATGAACATATAAAGAAACTACCTAATGATTGGTTTGCTTATGTCAGTGAATTTGGAGGAAATGGAAAAGGAGAGAATAATGACAAAACATTAGTTTTGCATTTGGTTTACAGAATCTAACAGTTTAATAAAACATCGTTTCAGTTACAATTAACTAAGCTAAATTTGCATGACAATACAGGGCAACTTGAATGCTCTGCATATACCTTAAACATTTCATGATAAGATCAACTTTTAAGCAGCTAAGGTCTAAAGGTCTACAGTTACACCAAGCCAAAGCTGCAATGCCATGGCTACTCAGTTGAAGTTTTCTGAATGTCATTCCTACTACTCATTCATTAAAAAACATTGCCTTTCATTAGAAGCAAGACTGAATAAAGCGCCTAAGAAACCAGAAGTCTGATGATTCAGTCTGAGGGACTGAAGTCTCAGAATTTCCTGAGTTTTGCTTGGTTTACCCCAAGGTAAGTTGGGTATGTCAGTTTAACTTAGAAAATTGACTTTTTTATTTTACAAAGAATATTTGCAATTAATTTCTGGGTGCTTGACTTTATGAAGATGCTCAGTAAATAAAATAATAGGAACAGGACAATAATTGTGAAACGCTAGTTTAAAAAATCCCATGTTTTTTCCCGCCCTAAATGAACCAGGAATACAGTGAGAAAGAGAAAAAAATGGGAAAATAAAATGCCACCCAAACTAATATAATGGTAAAAACCTGAAAGTAAAAGGTGCTTCCTGAATATGCTCTCAACCCAGCACAGCTGGTGGAACAACCCTGTGTTTGAAAAAATACTGAAAATATGATGTGATTAGACAGAGTCTATGGGGGTGTTTTTTGTTTCTTTGCTGCAGGAGGGTATTGCTGTATAGGTTTACCTTAAGATTGCTTTCCAGTTCTAAGCTTAAAGGTGCTCTCATTAAAAGGTGCTGGGCAGGAAGACTACTGAAAAGATGGTGCTTCATGATGTTAAATTTAGATTAAATTTAAAAATTATGACTAGGTAGCTTTTAAATTAATGGCAGAAATGCAGTTCTATTTTTAAAATACAGTGACTTTTTCTGTCAGTACTGTTTTCATTGTGCTCTTTCTTACTCTTTCTCTGACTTTTCAGAAAGGAGAGGAGAACAAAATAGGAAAATGGAATCTGAATAACAGTATGTCTTGTTCTTTGGGAAAGGTAAGTGTGAGAAGTTATACACTGGCTACAAAGATACACAGAGAAAATTGTGTGGAACGTGCAAGAATCTATTACAAAATGAAAACAATTTAAGAAATGTTATAACAATACTCAAATATTTTTATTTTTTTTATTGCTGGTATGTAATACTTTGTAATCAGATGATTACTTATTATGATGGCAATTGCACACCAACAGAAGACTACACAATATACTGGTGATGTAACAGCATTGTTATTGGGTTTCATGGCAAATGAAAGATCTTTGATGAAGAGCTGTGCATCTTATACAGTTTCTATAAGGTCTGGGGAAACCAAAATGCTACTGAAGTTGTCTTCCCACAGTCAAAACCCTGTACCTGCCTACTTGTACTGCTCTTANGGAGCGTGTCCAGAGAAGGGCAGTGAAGCTGGTGAAGGGTCTGGAGAGCAGGTCTGATGGGGAGCGGCTGAGGGAACTGGGATTGTTTAGCCTGGAGAAGAGGAGGCTGAGGGGAGACCTTATCGCTCTCTACAACTACCTGACAGGAGGTTGTAGCAAGGTGGGTGTTGGTCTCTTCTCCCAAGTAACCAGCGATAGGATGAGAGGAGATGACCTCAGGTTGCATCAGGGGAGGTTTATATTGGATATTAGGAGAAATTTCTTTACTGAAAGAGTGGTCAGGCACTGGAACGGGCTGCCCAGAGAGGTGGTGGAGTCACCATCCTTGGAGGTGTTCAAAAAACATGTAGAGGTGGCACTTCAGGGCATGGTTTAGGAGGCATGGGGGTGTTGGGTTGACAGTTGGACTAGATGATCCTAGAGGTCTTTTCCAATCTTAATGATTCTATGATTCTAATGATATTATGGCAGGGCAAGGGTTAGAAATTAGGACTTTCTTATGTCTATGCTGAGACGTGTTTGTGGGGGATGTGCCTACACTAAGGAGAATGGATGCCAGTGCAGCAGTATGTGTATATAGAGGTCTTTAAGAAGCTCCAGGCTATGTGATCACCATTCCAACAAAAAAGTGAGGCAACAGGTCTGTCAATAAGGATGCCTTTTACAGCTGTCCAAGTACAGAAAGAAGGGATTCCCTGTATTATCAGAGAAGGCACTTTGTTATTATGATGCAGTAGCCGTACCAGGTGGAGGTAGAAGAGGGAAGCGGTTACATGCACAGTCATTGCTGTAAACAGTACATTATCTAGTATTACACAGTGCTTCTGAATATTTTAATAGAGGATTTTGTTTGGTTTCTGGCATGGGAAATTAATATTCCTCTGACCAGTGCCTGTTACAGTTTTAAGTTAAAATAATATGTACATGGAGACACGAAGAATGATTTGTATCTCTGAAACCTGGGACTATTCATGGATACAAACCAGCACTAGAAAAACTGCTGTTCTTTGGAGGATGAAATTGTCACCCTACTGAATTTGGTGGGAGATTTTACATAGATTTCAGAAGGCCCTTTAAAGTTTTTTGTTGTTAGAAGATAATTCATGTTTTTATTCTAGATTTCCCACAAGATGTATATAAAGAAGAGCAAATAAAGGTCCCCAAACCCTACCCATGAAAAGACCAAGAAAGATGGTGCAGTTTACTTAAACAGAAAAGACCCAGATGGTGCGATGGATTAAAATAACTTTTTTTTTGAAAAGGAGGAAAGGAAGTGGTTATAAAGGTGATATGCTGCAGCATAAAACACAGATTGAAAGATGGAGGATTTAAGAGTAGAATTTATGGCTTGGATATGAACCCAAAGGTTTGTTCCATTTAGATTCCAACCCAATATATGAATGGAAAAGCTCTAAATTGAGTACATTTGAAGTGAATCCCTAAAGAGGGAAGAGGGGTTTGAAACACACATCCCCTTCATTACAAGACAGAGAAATTCAATAAATAAGGATTAGTAGCCCATCATATTTTTGCTATCAACAACATTCCCTCTAAAAATGAAATACTTCTATAATGATCTCTAATATTTCTGTGCTGCTTCTGGGTGAAAAAAAAGTGAAATATGTACATAGGTTGTGACATTTAAATAAAATGGCACCGCATATAAAATGTATCTTGAGATATAGCTGGGGAGGATTATTATAGTGTTTTTCCTACTCTGGAAAATAAAACACTATTTATTAAATTAAAATCAAGATGCATCAAGTATGCCTTACTTGCAGGAAAGTCAACCGGTGAACACAGTGTCACTTCACCTACCTAATTTCATCCTGTTAGGATCGCCAAGCACAGATCATTTATACGGCTTGGCATAAATACTAAATGAGTGGTTAAAAGCTCCAGATGAGGATACAACAAATCTTATTGTCTTCTCTTTGCAGTGTGTTGTTCTGTGCAGCTGTTCAAAGCATGTAAAAATAGCTACCATGTGGTCCTGGCTGTGTTTTACATCACTTCTGTAGCATCGGTGTAATGGACTGATCAAAGCACCAACTGGTGGAGAAACCATGTCTGATACTTGAACTTTGGACTTTTCTGTTCATTGCAAAAGCCCTTCTGAATGCTGCACTGGATTATTTCCAAAGTTGCAGACAAGGATCCAGGCATCTGTGGCCAAAATCCTACAGATTCCCACACTGAATTAAGAAAATGTTGCTGAAATAATTTAAAATCGGGGTAGCTGTATTTGCAGCTGGAATGAGTTAACTAGGGAGGTACCTCAGATAGAACAGATGTGCAAAATTGACCAGTATTTATTGGTCTTTAGCTATTTGTTTACAGAAAACTGAAAACATGCTAAAACTGCAACTAGGTGGTCTTTATTCCTCATTAATATCAATATCTTTGACTTCAGTTGATATTGGAACAGTAGCCTAAAAATCTTCTGAAATTAATTTAGTATTGGAAAGGCTGTCAACAGAAACCTTGCTTGGCACCTATTTCTGCTCTGAAATACACATGTTCTCCCATCCCTTGGTGTCATGGCTTTGAGGGGAGTAGGTTGTTCATTTTAGATTATTTACACAAAGCAGGATGCACTTTCCTTAACTGCAACCAGAACAGCTAGGTAGTTACAAACATTTTCAGGCAGGCTTGTGAAGAACATCATTTTTATTCCCTTTTAAACTTCACTGTATTCAGAGAATTCACATATGCCTGTGTTTTTCAACTTCTGAGGGATCAGTGAGAGTTCTAAGCAAAGCAAACCTATCAACAGAGGTTTAAATTCACTGAAGAGGATATATACCTTCACTGTAAAACTTTTATGGGGTCTTCAAACTGAAAAAGACCAGCAACTTACATCAAAGACTAGTAAACAGATTTCTCCTTCTGGCCATTTCTCACTTGTTTCAAAAATTCTGCTTTATTTCTGTGCAAAGGAGGATATATGCTCAGATTCATTACATAACTGAGTTTGAAACTCATTTTTATGACTCACACTTTGATGCTGACCTCTGTAGCTGCTCAGATTCTTAGTGTTTAAAGAGAGTATGAGTCAAATGGCTTTCATTGCAAAGATGCTGTCACATTATTATAGACTGAGGTTGAAACTAATTTAATGAATGAGGATGCTCTCTGTTTGTATCAAAGATTGCTTCCGGCAGTCAGATATATTACCTTACATCACCAAAGACTAATGGCAGGGGCTAATTTTGCTAAGCCAAAGCAGGTATGTACTTGAAAATGGGAATGAAATCTGTGGTCCCTTTTGAACAAAGAGCAAACTTCTAGTAAAGGAGAGCAGGTGCATTTGAATCTTTATCAATGATCTGGGCATGGTTTAGGACATGGTAGTGTTGGATTGACGGTTGGACTTGATGACCTAAGAGGACTTTTCCAACCTTAATGATTCTATGATTCTACGATTTATCTTAATAAATTGAAATTACCTGGTGGCTGTATACATCTGTTAAGTTATCGGTGGGGAAGCTGTGTCAGCCCCATGGGGTGTTTTGGAGACTTTAGGGCATCTAGGCAGCTGAGTCCTACTGCTGAGGTGATAAAAATGTGTGCATCATACAGGTACTGTGGGGAGCCACAATCATACAAGAACAACGTGGTATCTGACCCTTCAGTCTGGCATAGATAAACTAGAATGATTTCTCCTTCCTCCCTCTTCTCTCCAATACTTAACTTTTACCCTAGAATTACAAAACATAGCGATGAATGGCATCTGAAGAGATCTGTCTCCTACCCCTGTGGCAAGACAAATTTATTCCTAAACCTTTCTTGATGGATGTTTCATTAACCAAACTAGAAAAGCCCCTGGAATGGGCTTCCGTTACATCCCCAGGTAATCTGTCTCAGAATTTCCCTTGCCTTACAATTAGAGATATTTTTTTGTTCCTAATGTCCACCTTAAAATCCTTGCTGCAATTTATGTCCACCATGTCTTGTCCCATCTCATGCTGATGGATTTGAAGACTGGTTCCATGTCTTTCTTTACTCATTTCCTCTCCTGATTAAAAGTTCTTTCATGTCTTTGCATAGGCCACATTACCCAAAGCTTTTGATCATTTTTACTATAAGAGATTTTTATTGCAAATCAGTGAAAAAGTAATTATTTAGATAAAATAATTGTGCTAAATATTGGAAAGACCAAATCCTAATGGCTTGATGAACAGCACTTTTTTAATGGAAGTGCTGAATATGGAGATTTCTTTAGATAAATGTTTAAATTGTTAATTAAGGTAATACATATGCATGCACACACACACATATATACACATATTAAAAAATCCCGCATGTATGAAAATCATAGGCAGTCTGCGGAGGTAGAGACAGAAGATATGAATTCAGTGTTTCATTCCTGATTTTCTTGAATTATTGCCCTATTGCTGCATGAAAATGATGGGTAAAGAATAAAGGTTTACCTGTAACAGCTCCTAGATTCATTTAAGCCTCCTAAAGCAGTTTCTCATGAGCAAAAGCACTTTAGTGGAAGGTGAAAAATGAACACTTACAGGAATGCCACTAATTCAATCTGAAATGAATGCTAATAGTGTTTATTCTGTCAGTGATATTTGTTGTTATTGACTGAGGTGTGCCTATGTGTTTGATGGCTTTATGAATTTCCCTGAAAACATTGTTTATCCTGTACACTTGGATGAAAATCATCATAAATGCCATCCTCCTTTAGATCCTGACTCAGCAAGAGCAGTTAAGAACATACTTATTTCTGAATAAAAGCTTAAATTTCACTACTTCTGTAAGAAACAAATATGTGCTTAAGCATTAAGCACATTTTGAAGGTTTTTTGCTAAATCACGTTATTTTCAGGTGGCTTCCTTTTCTTCAGCATTCAATAATCCAGTCTGATGTCTGATTTATTGCTTGTTAGAGTGAATCTTTCATCGGTACCTTTCATACTCCTTTGTTGTTCACATGCTCACTGCTGCTATAAATAATGCTGTTGTGTGAGTATGAAAGAACAGTTGCCTCCAGCAAATATCATTGTATGTTGTCACTACATTTGTGAAGGTTAAAGATTAATGCTTAAATAAGGCACTTAATAATGGTCACGTTATATATCATATCTTCTATTCACTGGCATTATTTTTTCCTCTTTTGCTAAAGGACAAGGCGTTATTGAATAAGAATGGCTGCAATAGCTATTTGAAAACACCGAGGAGGACAGTTGCTTTATAGCTGCAAATGCTTCAGACTTTTAAAGTTTGGGCCTTTTGCTGAGATGATGGGCTTGTCTTGCTTTGCCCCTGTCTATTACATAACCTCTCTGGATGAAGAACTTGTCTTGGTATGTGGAAATATTGTGATGCCTACCTACAGCTAAAGGAAGGGCTGTAATTTTTAAGTTTCTTGCAGCTGAGAATACTGAATTTGTATATGTAGCTAGTGTTTAAGAACACAGTGTTTCTTCTTGGTTAGCTCAAGTGTTCTCTCATTCTGCTTGTCGACTTTTAGGATCTTTGCTCTAAGCCCCTAATTCTTCTGGCTATATATGGAGCCTACCTGCCTGGGTGTCCTATAGGGTGGTGGAGAATAGAGGTGCAAAGCTTAAGTCCTCTTGTGAATTCATAATTGCACTGACACAGCTGGTTTATCACTGCACTGAGTAGGATCTAGAGATGAGCAGATGTTACCAGTAAACCCCTGATTTAGGAGGCACCACCTTGTATGCAGTTGTATGCAACATTGACATGTTATGGACAGTAAAAAGGATCATTACTGACTGAGAGGCAGAACTTGAAAAAAAGGAGCTGCTGGTAAAGTCGGAGGCAGGATTCTCTTTTATCAAAAGAGAGTGAGTGATTTATTTGAAGTATTGGATCTCACACACATCAAGCTCGTATTTTTTTTCTGAATCCCAGGCAATTCCTGCAAAAACACACCAGAGCTTGCAAAGTCTCTGAGTTTAGGAAACCGAAAACTCATTAATTTTTTAATGACAGCCACTCAGAGAAGAGCCCTTTCAGACCTTTGGCTTGTCAATTTGTACAAAAGTTTGGAAAGGCAAAGAGGAAAAATAGGGATTGTGGGAGTAAAGGGAAGAAAGTTTCCATGAGCTAGAAATCCTGCTTTTTAACTCCGTTTCAAGGTAGAATAATGAAATGTGTCTGAGCAGCAGCTGGGAATACTTGAAGGTGTAGGTATGTTCATGGATATGAGATGGCAGAAAATTCAATGATATAGGAGAACTGTGCAGTAGTGTGACTAATACTCTGGTGAGCTTTATGTCATTTGTCAGCTGTGTTCTTCCTTCAGCTTCTTGCTGGAACCATGTGGGCAGGACTGGTGTGGCAATCACCTGCAATCACCTTGAGAAACCCCTCCTGCTGCCTCCTTCATCTGTAGGGAATTTTCTGCTGGTTCCAATGGGCAGTGTGTGGGGCTCCTACTGGGGATGCTGGAGTCTGGCTAGACAAGTGCTGTTGCTGATTTCTAAACATCAGCATAGTTAGTTTTCATTACTTTTTCTCATGGGTCATGGAGCACCAGCTCTACCTCAAAATCCTCCCTGCTGTCACTGACGCTCTGTCAAACCCCTATTAACTTTGCAAGACAACCCATAAAAATCTAGCTGGGTTTTAAATACTGGCTTTGTCCTTAAACTTCCACCTAAGTTTGGAAACAAGCGTGATGCCTCACACATAGGCAGCAGCTGATTCCTGCCTTTCAAAGTCTAGGCCCTGTACTGTGTGCTTTATTTTCAGAGGATGCATGGAGTTAAAGTATTCTTTGAAAAGCTATTTGGGGAAAAAAAAGTGTCACGATACTGCAAAATGCTAGAATATGATCCGCTGCTTGCAAGCTGCTGTATTCGAGGTTTCTTATACCTGATTGTGGCAGTGTGCTTCTGGGAAAGTCACTGCTTTTGGTAGCATCAATGTACCTTATAAAAAAGGCATGCCACAGAACAGCTGTGCTATTGATTTTTTTTTAATATAGTTATGGGACAACAATTGCTTGCAAATGAAATTTAGTCTTGTCTCTTCAGGCTGGGGATCAAACTGAGCTTTCACTGTGAGCTGGGGGAAAAAATTCACATTTGCTTTGGTCTCCAGAAGAATGTCAGGGTGTCAAGGGGTGTGATGCTGCATTTTAAAGTCACACAGTGCTGCCTTTTCCCCAGTACACAGGCACATGAGAAACACCAGTGCAAGACCGGCAATTCACTTCCATGAGTGGATTTGGTTTGCTCGGACCCGCAAGCAAATTCCCCATCCCAAGAGAGTCTGCCCTGCTGCAACTAAAACCCTTTCAGCAGCAATCAAATGCAACATGTTCATTAATGAGGTGTCTTATGGAGGTAAGTACATCCTCAGGACATGGCTACTCAGGCAGTGCGGTCACTTCATGAGCTGGCTGCTCCAGCACGTATTACCTTGAGTGGCCTTCAGGGTGCTCCATGCTGTGAAATTAACTGTTGCTCACTTCTTTCATTTTAATTGTTGGTGTTAAATTGTCAGGTTAACTCTTCCATTTGAAAGGCAGCAATAAAGGTGCAGAAACCACAGAGAGCTGAACACATTATTTATCCACTTTATAGCGTTCAGGAGGGACAGTCCAAAGTGCTTTAATGGTCTATGCTGTAAAAAAGCATTTAAAACCCAGAAACTATGTTTATGCCACAGG
>VZTV01052472.1:0-18935 GCA_013400875.1 Anhinga rufa
AAACCTGGCGGAGAGGAGGAAGGGAGTCTGTTGGGTAGTTGGCCATTCATGACCAGCTTCCTAGGGAGATTGAACACTTACCGAAGATGCCCTGTTTGCTTTGGCCAAAAAAAATAATCTGGTAATTTTGCAAGAAATGGAGGAGACAAGGGCAGGTGAAAACCTGGCGGAGAGGAGGAAGGAAGTCTGTTGGGTAGTTGGCCATTTGTGACCAGCTTCCTAGGTCCTAGGAGAGATTGAACACTTACTGAAGATGCCCTGTTTGCTTTGGCCAAAAAAAATAATCTGGTAATTTTGCAAGAAATGGAGGAGACAAGGGCAGATGTCGCACTGCTGTAGACAGGGGTAGCTCCACTGATTTCTGCAGAGCCATACTGGTTGGGTTTTGGCTCAGGGTCTGAACAATGGCATTAGCACAATGAGACTGTTACCTGCGCTGCTGTGAAATAGTAGCATTCCAGATATTTCTGGTATAACATAAGTGTAAGCCTGTCCTCTCAAGCATTACTGCTAAGATATGTTGGTGCTGAGAGTTTATTTGGTGTTTCCGTGTTGGTTTGAACAGGCAGCAACATTGTTGCTGCAGTTTAAGCCTTCAAACAATGCCATGACAACTGTACCACACGGTGCCTGCCAGGTTCAAGCAAGGACATAGTGGAGGGCACGTCAACAGTGGAGCTGCAAATGAGGTAATGTGTTATCAGCAGACAGGTCAGGGCTTTATGTATCAACTCCTGGAGCACAGAGTGACTAAAAATAACTTTCTATTGCAAGTACCCATTTCCCGAAGAAGGAAATGCCCTTGTTTAACACCTTCCACCCCAAACAAACCAGCAATGACTTATCGCAGTTCCTGCATCCCTTGATATCCCAGTGGTCTAGCTGGATGACTGGCTCACGTGCTCTGCTTTCACCTCCAGAAGGTGACCACAAGTCAAGAGTAATATAAAGACCTGAACACTCCCAGCCACATCCCCATCACCTGACTGTCACCATGGGTACTATTACAGTTATGCACCAGCCTCTCTCTCTCTCAGGAATATGAGCATCTGGAGCAAGTGTGAGACTGCTTCTCGTGCCTTTTGAGACACACACCATCAGATCAGGATAATCTGATAACCTCACACGTCAACTTCCCACTTGGGTCTGAACTGTCAACAGAGAAGCCTCTGGCTTCTGTTTTTAAGCCAGACTTTATACCTGTACACAGACAGCAGAGAGATGCCAAGCAAATAATATTTCTGTTCCTAAAAAAAATGTAAAATCACTATTCATTTGTAGCTTATAGTGTGCCCTAAGAGGTTTATTTTATCCACTAAACTACTGGATGTTTTGGGCCTTTGTATGAAGAGGTCTACAGCATAACACTTCAATGCGAAGGGTATCAGTCTGTTCTCCCTGGCACTGTGGAGCAGCATGGGTTCAAGTCAAGGGGAGAACAGAGTGAGGTCCAGTTTCTCATAACCATTGGGCAAAAAAATGTTTCAAACTTGGGTACTCTAATTGTATTCATGCATCTTCACAAAAAATGTTTATGTGATTTCTGTTGGCAGAAAGTTTCACTACCTTGTCCGACAGCTCTGATGCTTTTACTGCTGGCCAGGTGACTTCTATTCCCTCTGCCCTCCTAATTATTACTTTTCCAGATGTTTACATGAGTAAGTCACGGAGTGTGCTAATCTTGTCTAGTGAGAGTGGCAGATTTACAATTGTGCCACTACAGGCCAATGCAATCTTCTCCTGA
This sequence comes from Anhinga rufa, assembly GCA_013400875.1. Taxonomy (NCBI): domain Eukaryota; kingdom Metazoa; phylum Chordata; class Aves; order Suliformes; family Anhingidae; genus Anhinga; species Anhinga rufa. Next base: position 1,745 of record VZTV01052472.1, read on the forward strand.
AGATATTACTGCTTTGAGAAGCCACAATAGAGGGCAAAAATCCACAATAAATAAATAAATAAAGCAAGCCTCAAATGCTACTTGCATTAATGCAAGGGGAGAGATCCTCTTCAATGAAAAAGCAAAAGCATTTTGAAAAGGCACGTACTAATAGGTACACCAGAAACAAGCTTCCTCTGAAGAAAGTAATCTATGGCACATCTCACAGTGACCGAAACCGCAAGAGTTTTATTAACGCATGTAGGCAACGAGCTTAAGCTGGGCCACTGGATCAGGCAGGCCAAAACTCCTCTGTGTTTGCATTAGTTGACTCAGGATTGGCCTTTTTTTTTTTTTTTTTTCCCCTGACTAAAGACAGGGCAGAGAGTATAAAAAGGACAATTAAGCACCGCTGCTGAGCATGTCTCTTCTTCCCATGTTGCACACCCTGGCAACAAATCAATTTTGTCTTTTGCTGTGAGACTTTCTCTCTCTCCGCCGGCTCAAAATTACTCTCCCAGAATCCTCTAGAGCAACTTTTTTTTCCCCTCTACAGTTCATCCTGCCAGTTGCCACTTTAGTAAATAGCATATAGCAAGCAATAACTTTATTCTTCCCATTCCCTCTAAAGGTTAACTATAGGTGAACGTTTTAGTTTTATGCTTTATAACAAGTAATTGACATGCATAAGCCAACTTTCTGTTCAGAACATAATTTGTATTCTTGAGAGATCTGTGTGTATTCTTGTTCATATTGCTTCTTCCCTGAAGGGATCTGGGAGGGGTGGTAGAGGGAGAAGCTTTTAAAGTTTGGCTCACAGAAGTTACAGAGAAAGATCTAGGCTTTCAGCTCCATCAGATAAATGGTAATGTAACTGCACAGTGTACAGTACAGTGGCACGTACTGATAGGAAAAGAACAGAGTAAATAACAGGGAGGGAGAAGGGAAGTCAGCAGGCAGAGAAAGCAGAATACTTGGCATACAGGCAAGCTTGCTGCTAAAATATAAATCATCAGAAACTTTGATCCCAAGGGTTGGTGGGCTTACCTCCTTCATTACAGACACAATTCAGGTGGGATTTCAATGGGAGCTCTCTAATGAAAAGTCAATGCAATTCTTCATATCCTTACACTTGGGCAGCACCTGCTTAATCAAACTTAATGATTTGATCCCAAGATCACTGAAATCAGATTTGTTTCGGTCACTTGAGTGGGTTTAGGATTAAATTCAAAAAAGCACCATTTTTATGGGGGTGCAGCAGGGGTGTTTAAGGAGCATGCTTTTTTTTTTTTAATAAATCAAGAGTCTTCTCATGTGGTTACATCTTCTTGTGAGAAGGCCTCTTCAGAATTTATGTATAAAAAGGTGTCAGCACATATGCAATGCCTCTAATTTAGGACATAGCTCGCAGGTTGTGGTCTCCTTGGTCAAGCTGGTAGGTGGGGTGGGTACAGCTGTGTAATCCTTGCAATGCCATAATCTGCCAGCTGCCACTTCAGGTCAATAGTTTTAGCACACAACGGTGAATTTTTATTTTGTAGTAAGGATCCTCAGCCCCCATACATATATTTTTTTTCAAGATTAAACAAATGTAAGACCTACTTTAGTAAACACAGAATGTGTTGCGAAATTAATGTGAAATTGCATTTGAAGACTTGGTATTCACACTTTCACCTACAAGGGTAGGTCCTGCCTCTCAGAGTGACCTCCTTAGCTTGTAACATTCAATTTTGTGGTTTTAGAAGAGTGATTGGTGTATTTTTACTCAAGAAAATATAATTTACAGACAGAACTGGGACAGGATTACATATTTGTTGCATATTATCATGGCAACTTATGAGACTTAGTTAGCAGAGAGTCTTCACGCTACTTAGGTTACAGTACCCTCTTGTAGTCCCTGACTTGCAGTTGCCTGCTGTGCACACTAAGAAGCATTCTCCACACACAGATCCCAGTTGTCTAGTAAAAAACATTACTCTAAATACTAAGTAACTCAGACAACTTACCCAGACACAGCCACCTATCTTGTACAATGAAAGCCTGAAAGAGCACCCACGAGGTTATTCTTTCCACTCACACTTTATTTCAAACAGGTGTGCAAAGGGAACATATCAGAGATTTAAATAGAAGGTTAAGCAGACTGTAAATTTCCATCTATGCTTGGTCTAATTAAAGCTATGAACATGCTTGAGACTGAGAATTTTGTTTAGAGTAATCCCTTTATCAAGACTGTCATATGCCAGGAAATGTTACAAGCAGAGTTTCTTATTCCCCGTGTTCTTGATCTACTGTGTCTGCCATTTAAATATCAACATTTCTCAACAGCTTTCAGTTTAACCCACAGAGGTTTCCCACAGTAACTACTGGCTGACTTATGAGCCCCTTACTCATAGCAGTGATTAGTTAGTTCCACAAATAGCTCCACTGACTGCAATGGGATCACATTTAATTATGACTGCATCAACGCAAAAGATTTCCAGCCCTTTAGGACTAACGCAGATAGTGCTATGAGATAATCGCAACAGCAGTACTCCCAGCGGTTGTGATCACCAGACCTTTTTTTGCTGCTTCTCCTCGTGTGAACGATAAGCCACTGCACCACAGACAAGTGGCAAAATGTTACTATTGCAAACCGTGCTACGCCTGGGTTTGTTTTTTTCCATTGTTATCTTCCTACAAAGAGCTCTCTGCCTCTTCTGACTCTTGTATTCTACCGTAAAAGCAGTATTTTAAGCTCTAGGGTGCAAGGATTTTCTCAACTTTACACTGTCTCACTTGGTGGGGTCCCAAGTTTTGCACCTCTGCTCAGTATTTGCACTTAAAATAACAGATTATACAGAAGAAATATTTATGTGCTATTTATGTACCACAGCAATGTCTTCAGGACTCAGCTGAGCTAGGGGCCTCCTTCTGTTAGACAGTGAAGAATACATAATGTGCTTTTGATTTCCCTCACTGTTATCTGTTTCTTCCCAAAGGGCTATATTGTGAGTTTCTTACACAGATGCAGTTAAAACCACATGTGACCTGACTGGAGTCAATGACATTATTTGTGAGATTAACTAATCATCACTGTGGAAAAGTGCTCATGTTCAGGTCTATACTTAATGAAGGGAAAAGGGGGAAAAGCTTTTCAGTGCAGGGCCTATAATCCTACACAGAGCGACAGCCAAAGGCTAGAACCAGAAAGAGGTGCTCATGCACCAACCAGGCCCTCCTGAAGCCATCAAGTGGGTCCAGGGCTAAATCTACATAGAGACCACAGGGTTATCCATTCCCCTGGGGCTCCTTTTGCTGGTGTCCCAGGGACGTTTCCCTGTGAAGTGTTCGCCTGCATGCTACAAAGCTTTCTTTTTTGAGAACTGCTATGTAATAACCTAAAATAGTCTGCCCCATCCATCCTGAGTGCAGCTGGGCTGAGTTCCTTCATAATATCTGTCATGCCTAAAAATATTCCTGTTATGAAAATAGAGACAGAGATACTATGCCTGGTTTTGTGTGCTGTGCCTGTGTGTTTAGTGTACGTGTAAGTGCATGTGGAGTAAGTCTGAGGGTGAGCTCTCTCCTCTATGGAGCGTGAATGGTGTACTGAAGAACTATCTAAAACAGTGGGCGTCCTGAATAAGGGCTTGATATTTGTTTCAGGGTATTTGTCTATAGCTCTACTGCTGCACTATAAATAATCTAAACCAAAGCAGACAATATGTAAAGCAGGGCAGGGAATACCTCTGACTTCTAAACTTGCAAAGCTGTGGGCAGTGCTGCTCACAGTAATACTTTGCAGGGCTGAGAGAGAGAAAAATACAACCAGGAATGAGGCAGGCTAAGCCTCACAAGTGAGGTGAGGTANGTGAGGTGAGGTATAATATTTGAATGTTTCCAAGGGACAATGCAAAGTAGGCAAGATGTACTTTGACTGGTATGTAGAGGATGATAGTGGTGAGGACCATAGTGACAAAGCAGAAAGGTGGGAGGCGTTTTAGATCATATGTGGTTTTCCTCCTCTGAAAGTTTTAAGTCATAGAAAAAGCCCGTAGAGGAATCAGATATGACCATACAGAAACAGGAACCGATGAAACAAATTAAGTCTCGGGGTAGAGGAAAAACCTATTAGTTGAGTGTTTCTCACAGCTTTTTTCCCCTTCTTTCTTTTTATTTAAATGATGATCTGTTCAGCTTCGTAAGAGGCAAACCCTGCAACTGGGCCTGTCCAGCTTAGGTGCTTTAAAGTGCAAAGGAAAGCAAAAACATGCAAGCACAAACACCTGCTGAGTTCAGGAGAACAGAAAGAAAGAAGAGAAAAGATGAAGCAAAGAAAATGCCCAGGTTGTCTCCAGTTCCCTCTGAACCTAGTCCAGGCAGCACTGTTGCTAGCTGTACCACAAGATACGAGTTCCAGCAGGATACCCAGATTTTATGAAAGCATGGATATTTCTCTAAAGTGCTATCTTTACATCAGGCTACTGTTGCTATGAATCCTTCTTTGCTTCATAGTTTCTATGATTCTACAACTAATATCTCTGTGTACTCATCCTCTGTGACTGCTGAAAACTACTTCTTAATTCCCTGGAGGGAGAGACACGGGCAGATGAGGCAGCACTTTTCTGCCCAGTTCTGCACAGGAGAACCAGTAACCCTTCCAAAAAGACTGCCATTTATCCCCCTGAATATCCTGATTTAGTGCAAACTCATTCACATACATAATTAACATTTTGAAAGGATTTCTAAAGTCTGTGTCATAGCCTATAAAATTATTTGGCACATGCAGAGGAATTTAGGTACTTTCAGGTTAAAACAGTTCTGGCAGAATAAAAAAAAACCTAGAAGCAGTAATAAAAAGCCCAAATCCCTAAAAGTACATCATGTGACCTTCCCTATGCATTAGGCTGCAACAACGGTGTTGACAGGCAATGTTAGATATGTAAGGATGAACTAAACAAAAAGCCTGAGGATTGCAAAGTAAATATTTGGGTGTGTTAGCTAACTGTTTGTGGGTGGTTTTGTGCTTTTTAAATGTTTGTATTAACGTTTGAGTCCAACTCACCTTCCAAAAAAAGATAACTGAAATGATCTGTCTCCTGCACACAGTCCTCTCCTCCATCAATATTTTTGCTTATCTCTCTTCTCATGTTTCATGTTGTTTCAGGCAGCTCTTTAGCAAGCCACAAAAATGTTAGCTATCCAGCTAGGTTTAAGTGGACCCCAGCTGAAGTAAATACTCCAAGCAGACATACTATCTTTCTTTTCCATTTCTTGGTTAGTCCTCTTTGGGCCTGCTACATGTAGATTCAAGAGTCTTTAAAACGTTTAGCGAGGAGACCATGCATTACAGAAACTATTGCTTTCACAGTGCTGTGTTTCTATAGTAACCATCTTATTAAAGCACTGCAGCCATCTGCTTTAAATATTAACTTCACAAGACCATCAGGACTAGCTTAAAACAATATCACATGTTCATTAAATATTAAAACTAGAAACAAAAGGAGAGAACTACAGGAGAGAGCTTTTTCCTGTCCCTTCAATCTAATCTTTGAAAAAAAAAACCCAACACTGGTTTGGTCTTTTTAGATAATTTAACAGTTCATGCCACCGCTTTAGAAAGAACTGTTGAAGTGACCACACTAGCTGCTGGTGGTATAAACTAAACTTTCTGGGTGCTGCAAAAACAAGCAAATAGCTTCTTGGGGTAAGGTGGTCACTTTGTATATGTTCCTCCTAATAACAAATTTTCTTGACCCTGTTTTCATAGCAGAACTCTCAGACATGCTATGGCAAAGTCTTCAGAGGAGGGAGCACACAGGGGAACGGCCAGCAGCAGCTGAGAAGTGCCACACTGGAGCAAACAACTGTTTTTAATCATAGTCTGCTAAAGGGCAGATGCCTCAGAGAAAGGTATAAACACTCAGTTATGCATTCAGCCAACCTCCAGCTTGCAGCCAAAATCATGACGCTTAAAACCCCCTATAGATCCCTAAGGAGCAGGAGCCTAGACATTGTCCTAATTCACAGAACTACCTGCTACTTACACAAGAACCTGCATCAGCAACAGGTTGTGACAGCAAGGTCCTTAGATTAAGCACACCCAATCGTATTCATTTCCTTTCAGCAATTTGAAATACGTTGGCTGTTACTTCTTCAAATACTCTCTTTCTTCAAACTGTGCTAGACAGCTGAAGGCAAGCTCCTGAAAGCCCTTCTCTGCCTTTAGCACATGGTATCTAGCTCACCCTCCAATGTTATTTTCACTGTGCTCCACTTCCTGCTCCCTCATTCTGTGCTGTCTGCTTTGAGGCTCTGACCCAGCACCGGCTATTGGAGTCAGAACACGTGGGAATGCTCACAATTGGCAAATTTCATCTGAAAATTTCACTGGAACAAGAGGAGGATAATTCAGATCTTCCCATGGCAAAACCACACACCTCTGGCACTGTATCTCAAGAGAATTCTAGCGTTTTGGGTTCTCTGAAACACGCTTCTGTCTCCATCCACTAGAGCTTAACAAAACGCTACATGCGTTCTGTATGATTAAGTACTGTATCGTATCTGGTTCTCCCACTTCTCCTTACTGCCACATTGAGCAAGTGCCTACACTAAGCTGTTTATGATATTGTCCAATCTTCTTCTGCAGGAGAGAACTCTTTGCATTACACATGGAATAGCAGCAGTGTGCCCAGGTAACACAGACACGGTCCTTGTCCAAGAAATTCACAGTCTAGTGGATCACCAGACCCTCACAAAAATGCGTAATTACTTATTTTAAGGTTCCCCTAGTATGCATTTCCTCCTCCTTGAAGACACCAACTTCTCTGTTTTCACACACTAGCTTTTTTTTCTGAAGTTCTTCTGGGGTTTCTCATATTGGTAACCCAAGGGCAATGTCTCAAAAGGCAGAAACAATTGTGAGCACAAACACGGAATGAGGAACAGCAGTTCCCGGAGTTACAGTGAACATCAAGCTGAACAACTGATGTCAACCCTTTTGAGAAAAAAGGCAATTTTTGCACAGGCTATAGCCCTGCTTGTGTGGCTTTGTCAGGCATTAAGCTACCTTTCTTCTCAGCCTTGGCAAGGCCTCAGCTGGAATGCTGAATGAATCCATCCAAAAAGAAAAAAAGTTGATCAAAATGAGAAGACTTGGAAGAATACAAAATCTCCACTAGCAGAGGTCTTCTAGACCAGATTATCCAAGTATTTGTTAAGAGTGACGGTTATGATTTATCTGGCTTGGGAGAAGATGGATTAAATTGTCTCTTCCATGGCTATTTCATACAACCTTTAGGAATAACTTGACCATCTTTCTCACTGCTGTGCACTCGTACAGGGAAACTCCATTTAGTATATCCTGTGAGAATTTTCCTGGACAAGAGTGCAAGCAAATTTGCACAGGCCATAAGGGCCTCACAAAGGGAAGACACTGACCGCTATTCCCCCCAAAATTAAAACAAATCCCCTGTTTTCCACATCAAAACTTTACATCTGAGCACAACATTCTTTTACATGGACTTTCATGATATTTGCCATGCTTGAGACACCCATTCTCTCCACACTCATGGACCTACGGCAAGGAAAAATAATTAGGAAAAAAAAACCACCTGCCAGGATACTGGAACATGAATAGAAGAGAAGGCCTGATTTTGCCGCTTCCGGTGTATCACTATTGAATTCGTAAGTCAGGGTTTCTGCTGTTTGCCTGTTACATAATAAAGGCTGTTTTCTTTTGCTGACGTATAATTTGGCTTCTAGAAATGAGGGTTTCATCATATTTTGAAGCTTTGGAGGTTGGCCCTGGCCAAAGGCAGGCTGATGGGCAAAGCACAGTAGTGTTTCTTGTAGTACTGAAAGACGTGGGAAGAAGCATCAGCACCTCACTGATTTAATCCTGTAATCATAAAGAAGAGCCGCTGCTGGCATGGCTCAGCCAACTTTTATGTTTTTAAACTTATTCTGTAACGTGGGGTTTTCTTGCTTTCCTGAGAACATCTCTGGGCATTTTTCCCCATACATTCCCCAGTACTGTAAAAATCTAAAATACGCCTTGTTCCTTTCATTGTTTTTGTTCTCTTTTGCCACACATTGTAGTTCTTGTGACTCTTGAATTAACAGGACTTGTTTTGTTTTTAAGCAGGGTGATGGGAAGCATTTTCTGCCTGTGGTTTGTGCTGAGCAGATATTCTGCAGGCCTGTTGCATGTTCCTACCTTGCCTCTGAGTGCCGTGGGCAGTTGTTAACGTAACTTAATGTATTGTCCAGCAGGTGTTCTGTATGTTTTCTTCTCTGTGTGCAAAAAGTATAAGCAGTTGGTCTGTTAAGGAACCATGTTCTGCTGAGAAAGCAATGAGTAAGAGAGACAGAGGAACAATGTGGTCCCTGTCTGTCTACCTCCCAGGCCAGGGAGTCCTCATGCTGCCTGATTCAGTGCTGCAAATTTTGGTAGCACAATTCAGATCCCATCCCAGATTCCCAGCTCCAAGAGACATCAATGAAAAATCCCTCAGGTAAATACCACAGGCGCTGTTTCATCTCTTCTCCATCTCCCCCTGCTTTTTTGGTGGACTGGCTTTTGGAGGGGGTGGGGGGAGAAGGGGATTGGCAGAAAATTATAAACTGGTAAATGATCTCTCGTGCTCTATCACACACACACACACGTGGCAGACAAAGCTATGGCTGAGGATAGTTGTTTATTATGCCAAGGGATTCCTTTCCCCAAACTATGCACTGCATGATTATTGATGAGCATATGTTCTAAGTATAGGAAAAATCAAAAGTCCCAAGTCTGTTCTCTGGTAATTGGGTAAAACTCTTTAGTAAGAATTGCACCCATGCATCTGAAGACATAATTAAACTTTAGGTGTGCCTTTCGCTGAACTTGTTAAACAAGATTTCCATTAGTTTTTTACCTAGAGGACAAACCCATGACAGAGTCTGTATTTATTTTGAGATACTCATCTAAACTGACACAATGGCAGTATTCACCCTGTAGTATACAATGGTAATCTTACACTACTCGCTTCTCTCCTGCCCCCAACTAAAAGCATTGAATAAAATAATCTTCATCGTAAGCAGCACTTCTTTCCTTATATTCTCTTCACCGGGCAACTAAAAGAAGCTCTTTGTATAATGCAAGAAAATATCATAAATGGTAATAATAAGATTCTCTGAGTCAAAGATGCACCAGACACTTCATTTGTGTATCTGTATAGATCTTATACTGGTTAAGTTAAATGTGCTGGTAAAGCCCACAGACATAATTACTAATAAACCAGTCCTTGTAAACCTCAGTACTTTCTGATTCAGAACATTTTAAAAAGCACTTCAGAGCTTCTGGAAAAATACTACAGAAGATGTACAGAGATATACCCAGGAAAAAAAGCTATATACTTTTAGAGGCTCTAGTTCTCCCTTCTCCTAGTCTGCCCATACTTGTACAGTTTCACAGTAAGGTGGATTTGCTTTCCTCAGGCAGGAGAAATGCCACAAAGAACTCTTAAAATAGGAACGCAGCAGTGACCTATTTTCAGTACTTCCATTCTTATTTCTAGGTCTATTATATACAGTGTAACGAACATTGTAATGAACATTCAGCAGCAGAAAGACATCAATAACCGACGCAAGCACATTTGCTCACATTCCAAATGCAACATTAAAAATCAGCTAGGAGACTGGACAAAGCCAGCGATGGGTCAGGGACTAACCTGCAGAGCAGTTCACCTGCTCAGGTTAGAGCTATCTGACCACATGAAATGAGTTAGTGACCAGGCCAGAGTGGACACATGTCAGCCTTATTTTGTTTACATAGTAAAAAAACTCTGCAGCACTTTGACAACTCTAATGCAGAGCTATCACAGGTATGGATGGAAAAGGTGAAGACTATGGACTAGCTTTATACTTAACAAAAGTTTTATTCGGTAATGGGATTCAATCACAATGGAGAAGAGGCACAGAGAAGCTGTAGCGCATCTTTCTTAAGGGCTTTGTCATATTTACAAACACTGAGATGTATGGTAGTAACTAACATAAAATAGAACTACCATCTTTCTACCATCTCGTCTGCTTCTGAAAGGTCAGTGTTGCTATTTGGGAGGGGAAAAAAAAAATCCTTCACTATTTAGTAGGCTTTTGCAAAGCTGGGATTCAATTCTTTGATTTCAAAAGTAAAAACTGGAAGTGATTTATTAACAAGCATGGATTATTTTTGCTAGTTTAGCAGCTTTTTCAAGAAAGCTGTTTATCTTTGGCAACCAGTCACAGTTATATCGCCTGTCTTCCTCCACATACATGTATTTCTGAGAAAACTTCAGGAATGCTAAAATCTGTCAAAAACTAACCTCGCCTGACCACGTACTTCCATTTTACAATAAACTGCTAACTTCTAGGAAGGAAACTGCTTTAGAGTAATTTGGCATACAGTACTTAAACTTCTTTGATGAACTTCAAGGGTAAGGAAGGGATGCTTTTTATTTTTTAAATTAGACGTCTACTGGGCCCAAAAGTGATTTTTAAAAAATAAATTTCAAGATAGAATGTGGACATTTGACAGCTGAGCATGCAATGCCTGGTTTGCTAAAGGGGCATTTCAGCTATGCATTCTTTTTCTTAAGGCCCATGTCAAAAAATCATGTCAGCCATACAGTGGTATTCGTATTTCGTAGATGGAGGTATGTCAATTGAAACTACTAAGGCTTCTTTTTCCTAAATGGATGGTCATAACCTGACTACAAAGCATTCATTAGTGCCCGAGTGCAACTGTTAATAAAAGAATAAAAAAGGAACTGTCAATCAGGAACCACACGATCACACAGTGTTCTGTTCTTTTAGCCAAAGTAAGCCAGCTTTGCAGTTCCTTCCTGCTTGAAAATTTTATGGACTTTCTGAGTCAGTTCAATGCAGAAACAGACTTACGGTGCGAAGAACACAGTCGCCTCTATCCCTGAGTTGCTGAATCACTTTACCCGCCGCTCCTGCTAGTTAATAGTAGCTATTTTTAGTTTACGGTGGAAAACCCTCTCATGGTGGCAATGATATTTCAAACAGTTTGGGAGCAAAATCATCCGCCTCAAACGTCTGATGTGCTCTCAGAGCCTGCGTCCGGTACGAGCACCTCGCTATTCACTCCCAGCACTGGCCATCTAGGTCACCCTCGCGCGCGCGGGATATAGCATTCGCTGGCTCTTTCATAACTGCCTGTAAGAGTTCTGGGGTCATGTTTGTAAACATTGCTGCCATGTGCGCGTAAGCACGTGGTGAGACACCAGCATGACCTGGAGCGGCAAGCAGAGAGGTAAACCCTGGTGCCAGTGTCGATGTCGCTAAGCCAACTAGCGCCAACTCTCTCGCTGGCACGCGCCCCTCGCAACCCTGTGAAACGCTGTGGTGGATTACTTGAAGGGCAAATGGGAACCTTTCTCCTGTACGTGGCACATGTGGATGCCCGCTAACATTGGTAGTGTCCAGGCAGGTTCCAGCAAATGGCAGCGCTGAATTGTTCTCAAGAAAAATAAAACTCATTTCTGCCCTAAGTCACTGAAATTGCAGCCAACGTGGTCCCACAACACAATGCAAAACTATGGCTATGAGGAAAAAGAATTGTATAAGGGCACGTTGCCAAAGTTTCCAAAATGACTTCAAAGACAGATAACCAAGACTTCGTGTCTGTAATAGCTTTTTGCTGCCTTTGCACTGATGAAATTAAGACCACGTTTCAGGCATTTGAGGAAGTAACTCCTAAATTATTTCTGTTTATCAGTAGAGGTTGCATGAAGCTAGATATGGCCAGTACAAACAAAAGTCACAAGTCTTTCATTTCCTCTTAATGAGAAATTAGCAGATACAGCCACCCAAAGCCTGTGGAAAGTTTCATCTCACCCTGGCCATGCACTTTACATGTATCAAGAAAAAAAAAAAAAAAACAAAACACGGATGGGGGGGAACAGTCTGTGGTCGCCGTCCCTCCCTCCTGTACCAGCTCTGTTTCAAGTGCAGATGTAAGTCTCATTTGCTTTGACCTTTGCTGGGGGAGCTGAGAATAGGACAAAGAGTTAAAGTGTTACCAGTCCCTGCTGAGTCTGCATTTCTCGGCCAGGCAAGCCGGAGAGGCGGCTGGAAGAGGGTGTGCACGCAGCAGCGGGCAAGCTGGAGGAGGCGCCAGGAGGGAGAGTAAAACAAAAGGGGAAAAATAAACAGTGCACACCCCGAAACAAAACAGGGGAATAAGTACAGAAAAATGCTCGTCTTTGAAGAACACGAACTTTTCTGTTTGTTTCCCTCTGTGTAGTTATATCTTGTTATCTGAACTCAAGGTACAGTAGATATATGAGTCCTTAAACTCTGAACTCGTGAGGAGAGCAGCAAGAAGTCAGTCAATACAATTTTAGCTGAGTGGCTGGAAAGAAGCACGCTTTGTCTTTTTGTGCCTCAGCTATGGGAGGCCATTTAATGCAGCAACACCAGCTGTTCAAACCTCTTTCTTGCTGTATGCCAATGGCCTGCTAAAACAAAGCAAACCCAAGGCAGTCTTCTCCAAGTGATAATGCAACTGTGGTTTCATATACTAGCTGCTCCAAGCTGCTTACGCTTCGTTGCAACCTTTTGCATCTCTTAAACCTGGACAAAAAGCGGTCCCCGGTTTGTTAGCGGGAAATAAGGAAAACGTGCCATTCATTTTCACAGGCTTTCTGAAATGCTGCCCTGCTGTAAACATTACCCAATTCTCTAGTAGCGTCTCTGGAAAGCAGAAAAGTACCTTCCTCGCTGTTGCATGTATGTCTAGCTAGCGCTCTCCAGCACTACTACTCTATCGAGCAATAAAGTTTCTATTTTTGACTCACCATGGACGACCTTGCTCTAAACCCCTGGCCTGAATATTGCTTAAATGTAAAATGAGCAAACCCGAATGAGCTAGTAGACTCCGCCAGCCCGTCGCAGCCCTGCCTTTGGCCGCGATTGCAACCAGCAGCCGCGGACGTGGGTGAAAAACAGAGGCTCTCACAAGCTGCGCGAAGGGAGCTTGGCCCTGCAAGCGTGGCACCCTCTCGCCTGTTACGCCGCCGTGCCTCAGGGACGCCCGGGAGGGTGTTTGTAAACAGCGCGGCCACGTGCATGCAAGCCACGTGGGGGCTTGGCTGGCTGAACCTCCAAACTGCTGTGGGGAGAGGAGCAACTTGGGGAAGCAAGTCCCGAATGCTCCCGCTCCATCATTTTCCAAAGTATTTTGCAGCGCTATCAGATCTCTAATCATGGCAGGGAAAAATCCATCTGTCCTTCACGGTCAACTGCCTCTGTCAGCATCCAGAGACACTGCATGAGCTAAATTACCCATCGGATTTTATTTCCAAATGCATTTCATCATGGATTGTATCACGAGTCTGTGAATGTGCTGAAGTTACTTAGGGCAGGCGCTCGGTTAAATGCACTGCGTACCAAAAACCAGGCAGGCTGAGCTATGACTACCCACAGCAAAGGAACTCCAAAAGACTGGAGAGAGACTACATTAAAATTTACTGCCTCTGATTCAGATCTAGGAGGTAACAGGTGACTGTTGCACAGAAAGCTGTGAATGCTGCTAAGGTTGTGTCTCCTGCACGGGTTTGCGCGCCCCATCTCCAGCAGAGAGACTTCTGACAACAAATTAAAGTTGGGTTTGAGTTTGGGCTTTTTCTTTCCCTTTGAGCTCCGCTATCAAGTATGATGTCAGCATGAAGGTCTGTGAACCCTGACCAACCTTTAATTGATAAACCAGATCAAAATGGGAGTCGTGTGGTAGGTTGGAGCTGATGTACGGGAACAGTTTGCAGACTGTGGGAAATCTTGCCTGGATGAATAGGAGGATCAAGGGTATTAAAGGTTAATGGGAGTTATTGGAGTACCTACTTATTGAAATGACATTACACAACTCGGTTTCACACACTGCGATTAACTGACACAACATACTATTTTTAATCATAATTAGCTCATTGTGAGATTTTGCTTATTTGTTTAGAGGTGCATGGAGACATCTGCAGTGCCAGTAAAACTGAGATAACATCCTTTCCTGCACCCTTTCTCATTTGGAGTGGAGGGTTTCAACAGTGCTGCAGTCAAAGTAGTGTGCAAAAAGCTGTCCTCTTCACCGAAGAGATAAACAACAGTATTTAATTTGCTGGGTTGCTTTGGATGAGCACTGCTGCTTTAAAGGTCTGAAGGCTTGTGCAGCAAAAAAGGAATGTGTTGTCAATCAACAGAAAATGCTACTGAAAACCAGCTTCTGAAAAAAAGTGAAAAGCTTCTTGTTTCTGAGTCTGGTTTCTGTTTCTTAAAATTGATACTTCTGTTATCTTAGTAACCAGAGAAAACTATCTGTAAACCTCTGAATGAGCAGGAAGGAGGGTATCATGGGTAAAGCACTGGGGCTCAGGAGATATGGGTTCAGTTCCCAGCTATACCACAGCTTTCCTGTATGTCTTTTAGGGTTAAAAGAGAAAAAAAAAAAAAAAAGGCACTGACATGAATGACTCCAGCAGGGTTTGTACCACATTGCGTGACCTGTGTGCACTTTGGCTCTCAATTTTTGCTTATTGATTTTTTACCCTTTCTCTTACTCTTTGCATGTTCTGCCTGCTCATTAATATTAGCACCCTAGGGAAAAGACTGCAGCAATTCTGGTTAGGAACTCCTTTTAAAACACACACACACACACACAGAGCAGGTAGCAATAGCAGCTTTGCTTTATTTACTGCAAATATTTAGTGTTTGGAAGGGAGCTGCCTGCCTCTGCTTTGCGTTATAAACAAGAGTTACTAACACTCTGGCCTCTTGTGTGCTGTCAGACCCCTTTTCCCTGTCCCCTTTACTGAATTAAATAGCAAAATGGAACAGAAATGGCTTATGTTTGTACAGCCCCAAGCACAGTGGGATTCTGTTTTGCGGCTGGGATATGAGGTGCCTCCTAACGTGCAATAATTAATTTCATTCTATCCACTCTCCTTATATTTAGAAGCATCAGAGTTGCCATCCTGAATTAGACTCATGCTCCAGCTTGTCCAACAAAATATCTCCAACCAGCTAGCAGCAGTTGTTTCAAGAAAAAGCAGCTATTCAGTAGGTAGTTACAGACTCACTCTTCCAGAGGCAAAACTTCTTTCCAATCCATCAGCTAAAGTTTATATTTTATAGCAAAAAACATGTTAACTTGCAACTGTTTTGAAAAGTGTTTTTTTTTAAAGTAAAAATTAGTTTTCAGCTTCTATACCTGTCTCTAAGTCTTTCCATCCACCTCCTCTCCCCCCTGCCCTGCTCAAGAAAGAAAAAGTACTCCCCAAACTACTTTTTTTCAGTTGCAACAAAGCATGTGACTGACTAGGTGCCTCACTCCTGCAAGTGTCTCTACATAGACAGACTTACAGCTCTGTGAGACCAAGGAAAATGAATAAGGCTTTATGAAAATGACAAGGGCTGCCATCAATCTGCAGGATCACAAGTCAGCTGACAGCACTGGGGTCTGGGGGGGGGAAGCTACCTATACCTAATGTCTTGTCAACTGCACAACATAGACACAGTGGAAAAATACACAGAAATCTGAGTTTTCCTGCCTGGTCTCTCACTTCTCAGGCACTACATGTAGTAATACAGAGAAAGAAAATGGATCACCACAATTCTTAATTTTGATTTTTACTGTTGCCAGTTTAGTAATACTTCAGACCTTTTCAGGCAGCCAAACTTGAAATCAAACAGATAAGCAAGCAAAGGAGTACAGTGGCAACAAAGTTTGGTCATTTGAAAAGAAAATATGTTAAAGTCTGTAATACATACACACACGCACACACCCACCCCCACTTCTCCAAATCCCAGGGAGAGGTGAGTCCAATGTATTTTCCAGTTTTCATATGTTCTCTTTCAGGGATAAACTGCATTCCTTTTATTAAGCTATACGTGCACTTTAAGCTTCAAGGAAATATCTCACTTCTGTGAACTTCAGTAACTTTGGGGGATGGGAAGCAACTCCTGCTTTACTGCAACAATTAATTTTCCTCACTTTACTGCGAGCAGGACAGTAATGCTACTTGCACACAAGGGGAAATATGCAACCATTCTTTACTCCTTTTTGCTTACATAAGAGCTGAAAGAGTTTTGTGTCCTTTGGCAAGTATAAAAATTGTATAACTTCAAAGTATGTGACTTCAAACACAAGTGAAGTAGCACTGAAAGAACAAACAGATTAAACAAAGATGAAAAAAAGTATCAGGGGCATGGGGCGGGGGGGGGAGTGCTGCATGAACAGTTGTTGTCTCTCATGCTAAGGAACAAATATGGAAAGTTATTAAAGCACACTGAAGTTGAGGGCAAAACTCTCCTGTCAGCATCAGGCCTGGGGTTAACGTTTACCCTTTGATCTCTCTAACAGCACTAAAAGTGGCCAGAGAAGGAACTAATAGTCTGTGCAAACTCAGAAATGGCTTTGTCACATGTTCTCTCATATATTTTTTATTCTTGCTTGCTACTTTCTGCTACCCAGCTGCTGCAAGGGTAATGGCAACTGTGGGTCAAAAAGCAGTCAGAAAAGAAAACAAAAGGAGGTGAAGAGCTCAGTGAAACAGAAGCAAGGTCTGGATGTCACCCAAATAATTGTCTTTCACAAATGAGAAGACAGGTGAGAGAGAAACCACTGAGGTGTAATTACAAAAATACAGTGATTGTAATTAACATTAACATAAAATGGAAGCAACCAATGTGAACATACAACTAATAGCAGAAGTCATGTGTATAACAAGAGCTGTGGACTGGCCTTCATACTCTGTTGTATGATGGTGAATACCATGACTCATCTAGACAAATTCAGAATATGGAAGAGGCACTTGTACCAACTGCTTCCTCCCTAGAAGAAAAAAAACAGTTCTTGGAATTCCTTTTGTAAAGCAGCGATGTGCTTTGTACACCGTCCCCAGTGCTTGCTGCAAAACTGCATGAGAAAGTCTGAAACATGTGCATGGGACTGGAAAATAATGCTTCTGGATGAACAGCAGAACCCTTGCTAATAAGGTGCCATGGTGCACGCATGGTGTAGGCTTCAAGTGTCTCTGGAGACCAGAACCTGTCTGACAGCTTTGGTTTAGGTCCACAGGGGGACAGCATGAAACATTTTGTCAGTTGGGTGCTTCTGACCAACTAGGATGTATTTTCATCTGTGCTTCCTGAAACCATCTTGGCAAGACAACCCCAATAATTACCACAGCTTCTACCC
>VZTV01052473.1:0-26592 GCA_013400875.1 Anhinga rufa
CAAGAGAGAATTTTGTTAATAAAAACAATCCTATCTATAGACCGAAGCAGACAAGACAGCTGCCAGAGCAGCTGAAGCGTGTACAAAGGCAGCAGACATCAGGAGTTGACATTAGGTGGCCAGCACAGGTTCCCTACCACCTCCTTCTACAACTCTATCACTACTGCATTAGACTAAGACTGTACAGCAATCAGTGTAACACTTTGCTCTACCCCACCTTAATAACTTCATGCAGTACTGAAATATACTGTATTTAAGGCTGAATGCAGTACTGTAAGGTTTATGATCACAAAGCAACCACAGTTTAGAAAAGCTGGATGATAAAACCAGAAAAGGTATTTAAGCAACTAGGAGGAGTCATCATTTCAAAAGTGACCCAGTCACCACGGCCATGTCCAAGCGTGACCCTTTCTGTAATCTGGGAGGATCCCTGCTAAGCGATCTGTACTGTAATCTCTTACTGTAAAAGCATCTGACTTGGTACTGCATGATATTTTAGTTTTTTACTGGTTGCCTTTTACAATGAATACCACTATCTACTTTAAATAAATGTTGTTTTGACAGTTTAAAGTACAAAGCGTAAACAAAGCAAGTGTTTTATAAATAAGGATTTCTCAGTTAAGACAATTTAATATTTTTTTTTACAATTTTTAAAAATACATTTCAAACAGAAAATGCAGAAATTGATGAGTTCAGGGCCTCACTGCCACCTTTACTCTGACAACACTACAAAGCAAAAAGCTCCAAAAATGTTGAGACTTACAAAACTGTGTTATGCTATTTTGTAATCAGACACTACATGAACAACAATGAGAGAGTTGTTGCCACAAATCAATTCCCCCATCAGGTTTGCATTTTAAAATTCACATGATAAAAATACAGACAATGTGTATTATAGTTCATATTAATACTAAATATAAACATATATACACACACACGCACCTTAATTCCTACCCATTGTAATTTTTTTCAATTATTTTATGCAATAGCTTTCTTTTAAATAGAAAACAATACCAGGTCCACTGGTATGAACAATTAAAACAGATCTATAGTTTTATTCATGTGAACAGTCCCCCTGAATAGACTTCATATCTATAAATGCATCAAGGCTTAAATTTATGGCTGTTCAAATGAAGGTAATTTTATTTTAGAAGACTAAACTTATTTTTACCCCGTCCAATTTATAGCAGTTGCATAAAATTAACTCCAAATATACTTCATCAGTAATGATACTAAAAAAAGGTATTCCCACTCACATATCTATCTGAAAGTTTAGCTACTTCCGAGTAGCTACAACTGAAGCCTGTAAAGTTAATGCAAGTCCTATCTCTCTCATTAAGTGTTTCAAAACAGCATATTTGAGGTTCCCCTCCCAAGAAGTTCTGCAAACAATTAGGAGTTTTCAACCTTTAATTTACAGATGATGCAGTTACAAATAAAAATTAGATACATGCTTGTCTGTTTTCAAATATTTCTTACTTTCCAAGTAAAAATTTATTCCAATAATTGCTAGACTCTTCTATATTATTGCCAAGTTAATCAGCTCCATTTTCCCACTTAAGAGTAACTGAAGAAATAATTGCTTTGTATGTACACAAAGAGGCTGTGATCCAAACACATCTTCTTCAACATACAGGGATACATCCAAGATTGCCTAATGTTATATCAAAGAATCTCAAGTATAGGCCACAGAATGAAGTATCAAGTTATATCCTGCTTCCCCCTGCCAATGAAGAACGGGCACATCCCTGAAAGCACTCCCCATCTGGGACTGATGTATTGGCATACCTTTAGAAAGTTAACTTTTTAGATCAGATCAAACCTCAGTCCAAACTGTACAAGACTACAGGTTTAATTTCAACATTTGGCACTCATTTTACAGATGATGCGAAAGCCAAAAGTTCTTATTAGGCTGAGAGAAGGGACAACCAACCAAATTTGAAGTAACAACAAGTAAAACAAAAACCAGAGGCAAAGAGCAATTCATTGAATAAAGGATGTACAGTGAAAAGAAGAACAATTAATTTCTACTCTTTTGCCCAATCTGCATTTTGCTTGACAAAGAAAAGAAAATCTAGGAATTGCTTCTCTCTTCTAATAATGTCAGCAATACAATCTCAGAGCAAAACCATTAAATAATTCAGACAGAAAAGAACACATTTGGAATACTGATTCACTAAGGCTTGTTAAAATGACATTGGAAAACTGATATGAAGAAGCAGAATCTCAAAAAAATTTGTCTGGAACAAAGCCCAAGAGGTTTCCTTATCTGTGCTCCTTCCCCAGGGAAGGATCACCTATTTGCCAGTGTTCCCTACTAAACCACCGCAAGTCTGTTGCAGCTGGTCCAGACTTTTACAGTTTTTCAGGTAATAACAATAGTCAGGATACATTTGAGCCTGCAACAGAAGCTGAGGAGGAAGTAGCCTAGGGTCAGAAAGACCATGGTGCCAGCGGTATGGACCATTTCTGGCATTAGACAGCTTTAGTACTAGAGGCTCCACAGCTCCCAGGCAGCTCATCCAGGGCATAACTATTGCAACAGCAGTTCTCCTCCAAACTGCTCTGCAGTTTTCTTGTTGGGAAGACTGTAAGAAGTTCTCCACTGGAACAGAAGTAGTAATACACTTAATACTGCAGATAACTTTGTTTCAAGATCTGTTTGGTTCTAGTTTTGCCATCTCTAAGATCTGTTTTTACCCCAAATGGAGTGAAATACAGCTTAAAAAGAGATATTTAATTCTTAATTGTTCTTTATTGTTTCCTAAGAACACAGGAGCCCACAGTGTAGGGCGGGGAAAAAAACCCAAACCCCAAACCATTTTAACATTAACCTAGCTTCCCTCCTTTCCCCTCCCCCCTCATTTTTTTCCTCCCTCAGGGATCAAAGCTTTTGTAATTATTTGCTCTTTATCTGGTCCAGATCTTTGTCCAAGTGTGATGTCCAAATTCTGAAAACAGTATTACATGGGATGTTTCATCAATGCTGAGAAAACTTGAAGCACTGTCATGCATCATCCACTCAGTTCCTTCTTTTACCTATTTGTGCAGTAAGTTTTTCCTACCAAAATACACTACTTTACACCTATTTCCTCTTTATTAGAGTACTTATTTCTAATTTTAAAGACAACTTTAGGAAATAATGCTACCATCTGAATTTATTGCACCTCTTCTACTTTGGGATTAATAGCAAATTTAGTAATTGCATTCCATCCAGCTCCTTCACAAAATATTTGATCCGTGCTAAAATCAGGTCAGCTACCATCACAACCCCAACGCACTCTGCCAGTACTACATATCAAAAACTGTTCAGTAAAAAAATACGCCCTCAGTTTTAATTGAAAAAAAGCAGATTACAGTTGCCTGAGCAATTAGAAGTTGCAACTACTGTTGTACCATGTAATTGTTAAAGCAAATGTCTGCTGATCTGAAGTTTGTGCATATTGTATGTGATATCTCATCTTTACAATGTTTGTTAGCACAGGCTGTTCAGTGAAAGCCTGAAGTGTTTGCTTCCCTAAACCTCATGCCTGTACAACTCCTTCCTCCATCCACCTTCTATGCTCCACAACATTAAATCCTTGTTATTAGTATCTATACCACTCCCACTCCTCCTTCCCACCGCCCTCTGGGTGCTTTCTCCCACCTCCCCTGGCTAACCGTGAGGTGAGAGACCAGTGCCACAGCAGGCTCCCAGCTAGGCACATACCAACTTGCCAGACGGTGCTGTGGTGGCTGCCTGGTAGGCCAATTTTAAAAAGGTAACTGTGGTAACTGTAGGATTCATATGCAGGTATTTCTCTCGCTGAGGCATTATTGATGGTCTCTTTTGCTCAAGTACTGTTTTTTTTTCCTGAAACATCTTTGATTAACTTACGCTGAATGCTCAGCCCCCTCTGCTCAACGTATTTGAAGGTGGGAAAGGTTTCAAAAGCAATCAGGAGAAGGATGGGAAAAAAGACAAAACATGATTGCACGAGCTCTTGTTTCTCTAGGATGACAACCATAAAGAATGATCCTGCTGAGAAGTGTCCACGTAACCAACTTCATCTGATTTTAAACAGTAATGAGAATTCTCTGAGGGGGTATTATCTGTGCATTGAAAACAGAATCTATCACCGTGAAGCATTTCCCTACCACATGAAATATATTAGGAAAAACTCATGTTATCAAAGGTATAGTTAAGGCTACCCATATAGTACTACTTTGTTCCCCTCACACATAAACGCTGCCATAGAGAGGTGGTAGAGTCACTATCCCTGGAGGTATGGAGACATGGTAGTGTTGAGTTGATAGTTGGACTAGATGATCCTAGAGGTCTTTTCCAACCTTAATGATTCTATGATTCTGTGATAGTTTAGCTGCCTGGCAATATTCTATGTTTTCCATAGGAATCCACCCTGAGGGTAAGGAGCATGCAGTAGGCAGTTCTGGAGCAATGATTTAAATATTTGCTATATACTAATACATTGCTGTGGTCCTACACGATTGCACAGTACTTTAGCTTCACTCTGACAACCTGCTTTTTATTTTTATAATGGTATTATCTATAGCAATTATCATTACAGTTTCTGACAGTTTAAAGATACTCAGGAATTTTTTTAAAACAGAGGAAAACTGAGGCACAAAAAATAAGCAAGGTGAAAAGTCTCCATTAAACTAATCTGCCTTAGTCTACTTGCTGAAGTATTTAAAAAAACTCCAAACAAACCACACCAAACAACCACCAAACATATCTGAATCACTGAAACATGGTTTAATAGTTCTTACATGCTTCCCCTTACCCTAAGTAAAAACAGTTCATCCAGAACATGAAAACTCAGGGAAACTTGAGCAAAGCCTATCAAATAATGCCTTCTAGTGGCTGTCTTCTATTGCAGTTATTAAAATATTAAGAGCAAGCTCTACTGGTTTTGTCCACATGACTTTCTTACAAGCTCATGCAACGAATCCATCTCTCAAGTAATTTTTCTTTCTCTGCTCAAACTATACCACAGCAATGCTATCCACTTTGGACCAGAGAACCTAAGAAACATTTCCAGTCCCTGCTTTTGACCCGCATTAGCAAATTGTTTCATTTAAAAGTATGAAAGCAAAATTGTATTTCAAATACGTTTAACATATCATTTAAATTTGAAAGCCTCCTACACATTAAGCACCTGAACACTAATATTGGAATATTTAATCTACCTAATAACCAGTCCTATTTTGCTTCTTCTCTTCCAATATTCTTCCTTTCTTCTTTCTACTTATTGCTCATCTCTGAGGCTTTGATAAAGATGTCATCTTCTATGAGTTTTTAGTGTGCACCGCACATCTGGATCACAGTCATGGCTATAACCTTTAGACATTATGACAAAACAGACAATCTCTAAAAAAGCAACTTGCTGAAGAATGCCATTATGAGACACCAACAGCAGAAAAACGTGATGAGCTGCTCAGTAGTATTCAGCCTACTCATGTCAGAATTCAGAATGGTTTCAGAACCTTTTAAGTATTAAAGCAATGTTAAAACATTACATTCCTCAGATAATAATCAGCTTGTTCCTGTTTATTATCTTACATCAAAATCCTGTTGACAGGCAATAAGTGGTGTGTCAACCAGCCACAAGATGGAAGATATCTGAAGCTGGAGAGACCTTTTTATTGAAAAAACCTTCAATCACTTTTCACAGCTAAAAAAAAACAAAATACCAAATGTGCTTTAACAAATGGACTAAGTTAAAAAGTACAGTCGCCAAATTTCCAATTCTCTTTAGACTGAGCTTTGCACTGTTGCCGTGGCAGTGCAACATGGAAGGTTTTTTTTGCCTGCTGTAGATACATAGCAACCACCTACCAATAGCTTTCATGACTGCTGAAATTCTCTCTGTACAGAAAAAAATATCCTACCTGAGGAAGGGTTTTATTTTGGAAGGTGAGTTGTAGCTTGGGGTTTTTTTGTTTGTTGTTTTGGGGTTTGTTTGTTGGTCAGTTTGTTTGGTTTTAGTTTTTTTCTTGAAAGGAGAATTCTGCCTGCTACCTACTCATACAACACATAACAAAATGCTAAGTAAAGCAATTAAGTGTTCAAAAAGCATAATCCTATGAACATTATCTATTTATGCTGTCACTTTTTTTGCAGACATTGGCAAAAAATACATACCCACAGTCTGGAGCTGGGCACCACCTACAGTCAGGATCCGCAACCAGCCATCGCCTGAGCATAAACTCTTCGTATTTTTCCATCAATATGTCATCATTTAATATCAAACGAATATCATGAGGATTAAATCGTTCTGAGCATTCTGGACAGCTAATATTAACTCTGCTCTCAGAGATTTCTATCCGGAGATACTGACGCAAGCAATCCACACAAGATCTATGGTGACAAGTCATTATCTCCGGGAACCTGTCCTTGGAGTGCCGCAAAAGGCACAAGGGGCATTCCATGAAGTCTCCACTTGGTTTGCTGCTAGAGGTTGTTCCATTATCGGAAGAGGTACATGTGGAGAAAATAGAGTTCTTGTCTGTACACATTTCTGAATGAATACTTTCAATACTTGCAATTCCGTCAACACCTCCATTTAAATCCCTAGACTTGCGTTTCGTGTCTTTTTTCCTCCGAAAAAGAGAGCCCAATGAAATTCTTCTTTTCTTTGGTGCCTTTTTAACTGACGGCAAGCTCACAGAGGAAGCAGAAGACTGGAGGTCCCGATCAGAGCCCATTTGCCGATGTAAACTCATGTCTAGGTCATTCATCAAAAATGGGTTAAATTTCATATACAACCATAATCATTTTTAAGGATCAAAACAGAGTCAGAGGATACAGGCATATTATTATGTAATCCAGTTTGAGAGTCTTCATGCATAAAATTCACATGTATCCACTTCCAGCAAATTCTTCAGAGGAATTCCCTATATTAGGAGGAAAGATGGAAAAGAGATACACATTAGAATCACATCCATCACTTTTGGTTCTGAAAGACCACAGCACTCTAATGACCTGTTATTCATATTACTACCATCTTCTCACCATCTTACCCAATACTTCTGTCAGCTTTTTCTGTCCTTTACACCCTTCTCATCTTAACAAGCCTGAAATTTCCCTGTGGTCAAGGAATACTGTTGTTACACTTAAGCAGTGCCAAGAATGGCATCTTCGCTCCCCTGCTCGCTAAGGGGGTGGGGTGTGTGTGCGCATGCATGTGTAGAAATCACCATAACCCAAGGTGACGACTAAATAAATGTATAACAAGTTCTTCTATAAAGCATAGTAACAGGCTTATAGCATTGGAAACTTTCCTGTTCTCTCTACCTTACATTTTTCACATATGCGATAAGGTCATGTACAAACCCAATATAGTTAATTAAAAGAAGATTTTTGTGTGTGTTTTGAATCCATTTTGACTGCCAGCAGAAATTAAGTCACTGTGGCTGAACAACTCAAGATATTCTCAAAACCTAAGGGTTCTCAGAGAAGTATGCAGATGCATATTTGTAATGTAAGGCACCTGAATATTTCAGGAAGCAGAGCTGCAGAGTGAGTGACAGCCAACAACACTGTCTCGCCCTTCGACTTCCATGTTGCAATTCAAGCAAAAACTAGAGGTAAGGTGGCGACATTTGAATTTTTCATCATACTAATTTTTATTACAAAAAAAAACACCAAACAAACCCCACAAAACCATAAAACCAGATTCACATCACTTATCAAGCTTCAGTTATTCCCTATGTACAAGATGACAGCAAGGATTTCCTTCTGTTCCCTGTTGCTTAGCTGACTGGCTCCAAGAAGAGAGAGGAAGAAAGGTGTTTTCCTATTTTCTGTCAGCGGAGGAAACTGCTGCAAGAAGTGGCAGATCACCTCCAAACACACACACTAACTTCCCCCAAACATGCAAATATTCCCACTTCTGAAAGCTTGATTGTACAGGAGGAATTTTTCTAACTCTTGGTGAATTGCTTCTGTAATACAAGAATGAGACGGCATTTCTTAAGCAACACCAGTGTTCCATATCTGGATGCAACTACTGCTGGCACTATTTCTTTCCTCAGTGTTTCCCAGCTTACCTTCCAGAAAGGGGTGCACTGGATTTCTATGATTTTACCATAGGATGCTAAAATCAGAAAATGGATACTAAAAATAAGTCAAAACAAAGGAATGTAGAGGGCCACTGATGTATATTTATACAAAAATATAATTTCTAATTTGTACATCTTGATATGGAGAAGATGAAGGAGGGCAGGGGTGTGTGTGTGTGAAAAAACAACACTGACTGAGGTGAATACCTCTATTTACCAGGGCCCAGGCAGACTACACACCAGCTAGAGTCCAGCCAAAAAAAAAACCAAAAAACCTGTGTATTGCACATCTCCAGGACAGGATCACTAAGATGACTGGGTCAAGACTAGGAAGTTTCAGAGGAAGACTGACCAGCAGTGGAAACAAGAATCCCTCTCCAAAGAGGAACCAGAGATATAGCCCACAGGCTGTCCAGCTCGTCAAAGAAATGCATGCAGCAAAGCCACTGCTGGGCCTTCTTCAGACTCTGTAGTTTGACATTATATACGTACTAGTAGGTAGTAGCCAGGTCAACACTACTCAATTTATACTACCATCCAGTACATTAGTACCCCACAAGAATACTACCTTCCTGAAGTGTAAGAATTTAAAAGAAAAATATAATCTAACACCCCAAAACTCGCATCTCCTGGTTTTGCTAAAAAGAGGTCTTATGTTTTGGGCCACTAGACTTTTTGTTTAAGAAAAAATTTAAAAGCCACTACATTCTATTTTTTCAAATGCTGAATTATTACTACTTTTTTCTTTTCTTTTTTCCCCCTCTAATAAAGGAAAAATCTTACCTCTGTGGAACACTATAAAAAAAATAATCTTATTTTATTCCCAGGTTCTAAAATAAAGCATATTTCAAGAACATAACATACTCTTCCTTCCCTCCTAAGGGAACATTTTCAGCCTAATATCTAGTCAAAAGGAATCTTGGATGCTCTACCTGCTTCTGTTCCCAAAACAAATTTAATAGTTTTACAGCTGCTGTTTCTCATTAAATGAACTAAAATATTCCTTTAGATAAAGAAAAAAGGTAAAACTGAAAAAACTGCTCAACAATGATGACATAAGGGAACATCCTTCTCTCTAAGATCTTGGTATGATGTTATATCATAGATACATGCAGTTGGTACACACCATCTGAAATATACTACAGGTAACACAAATCATATAGTCTATGGCTGATGATAAATTAAGTTTATATGTCTAGAAGTGCAAGAATAACCTTGAAAGCATTATTGTAACCACACACTTAACATTGTATGCTCTCACAGACACTACCAGGACAGTGGAAAGTGCCATCCTCCAAGCCAGGAGAGACCACAAACAGCATGAACTGCAATCAAAGCACTCATTTCAGACAAGAAGGTGGTGGGTTTTTTGGTGGTTTTTTTTTTGTTTTGTTTTGCCTTGCCTTTTTCTTGTTTTGTTTTTTTTTTTTTGTTTTTTTGTTTTTTTTTTTTTTTTAAGAGAGAATATATAATAAGAAAAAGTAGGAAGTAAACACAGTAACACAGCCAAGCATATGACTACAAGCCTTCCCCTCCTCCCTTTCTCTGGAGAGGAAAGAACGCGTATTACAGCATTTTTGCCAGTTCCAACAGATGTACAAGATCAAGAAATAGCAGCTCTGGTGATGAACCAGTTGTACTTTTTTTTTAAATAAACAAATATTCTCCCATGCTCTAAAGAAAGAGACCAGTATGTCCTATAGCTCTTTGTGTAATGGGATCTGATAAGCAGTCTCTCAGAAACAGCAGATTGCTCTTCTAAAGAAAATGGTTACACTTTGTCAGGATTTTTGACTAGAGAAGTTGCAAGTTACTTCAGACAATCAATTATGCTCTCTAGATTCAAATGCATAACGCTAGTTTTAAAAGCCATACTCTTCCTTATATAGTAATTTTGGATTGCCACTTTAGTGACGTTCAAAGATGACTTTGCTGAAGTGAAAAGATTCAGCAGATGATTTATTACAGGAAAAAATGAAGACAAATGTTACAATGCTAATCATCAGAGCTGTACAAAATCATAAAAGCCTTATAGTACAATCTGGAGCACTAGCCAGTTCTCCTGTTGCCCAACCCAACACAGCATCTGCATGTTTTTGCAGACAAAAAGAAGGAAAAAATATTTGATTCTCTACAGCCAGAGAACACAATGCCTGTATTATTCCAGTAAAAACGAGTCCACATGAAGGAGATGCACTGTGTGAAAAATGAAGTTCTGAAATCAAGAGACTTGAAACAAGCCAAGACACACAGTTATGGTAATATTATCGAACCATCTGATTTTGAGGGGCAACATTCCGTGCCAAGTTCTGCACCACTCTCACTGACCAGTATAAACGCTGTCAACATCCAGAAGAAACTAGTATGGGCAAAAGAGAAGGGATAGAAAAACCACACACAGAGTATAACTCCTAAAAATGTAAGTTCACCACTGTCCTCAACATTTCCTCAAAAGCACTTACCAACTACAGAAAAAACATGTTTCTGGCTTCCCGCCATGCCTAAAGCCCTACCACAAACCCAAATTCCAGCCGTGCTTTGCATTCTGCTCATGCCACAGACTACCACAAAATACCAGTTGCCACAGCACAAACACACCTTGTCATTTGGAGATTTCCAATAGCACAAGTGACATTTACAGACGTAACTCACGTAAAGCTCAGTACGTAACTGCCATCCGTTCCTTCCTAAACAGTTTGCTGGGGAAACCTAGCTAACACCCAGTTAATTTCCTTATATAGTTCTTCTTGACCATGCTGCTTTAGATAAATGCTATTGCTGACCATATAATGGAGGGGGAGGGAAAAGAAATCAGAATAAATCTTGCAAAGGGAAAAGTTTTCAACTCAGAGATGACTGGGGTGAAAAATATCTTCTAGTGTGGTTCTCCATGACGTAACCTTTGCTTGTCTCAACATGCCCATTTCAAAACTTTTAGGAAGTGCACTAGGGCTATAGTATAGTGGATAGTACATATATAGTAGATAGTAGATTATAACCCTACCGATTTTGCACTAAAAGAGCAATAAAACCCTACTTCCATAAGCCAGCTGCTGTGAGAGACTAACTGCCTCGTGCTCCTAACTGTCCTCCAAAGAGGCCAGAGGCACAAGCCCACCATGCTGCCTGCTCTTCTGTTACACACTCAACCTGGTGCACAGAAGCCACAAATAAGGGAGTCTGTCACCAGGACAAGCACCTTCACACACATTTGCAAAATGAAGGCAGGCTTAAACATTTGAGTGGGAAAGGAGAAAAAACCACCATCAACATAGATGTAGCTACATTGTCACTAGAAGCCTTAAGCATAACCTCATGTCATTGGTGCTTAAATGGCAAATTTAGACTTTTCCTGTTGCAAATGAACATTGTCATGGTTTTAGCTGGGATAGAGTTAATTTTCTTCACTGTAGCTGGTGCAGTGCTGTGTTTTGGACTTAGTATGAGAATAATACTGATAACACAATGATGTTTTTAGTTGTTGCTAGGTAGTGCTGAACTAGTCAAGGACTTTTCCAGCCTCCCAAGCTCTGCCGGGTGCACAGGAAGCTGGGAAGGGAGGGGGCACAGCCAAGAGAGCTGATCCAAACTGACCAAAGGGATATTCCATATCATATGACATCATGCCCAGTATATTAACTGGGGGGAGTTGGCCGGGGCAGGCAGCAACCGCAGCTCAGGGACTGGTGGTGTCGGTCAGCAGGCAGTGAGCGGTTGCATCACTTGTCTGGCTTTTTTTTCCCCTCCTGAGGTTTCGCCTCGATCTCCTCTCTCTTTTCCCTTTCATTGTATTATTATTATTGTTGTTGCTGTTATTACTATTACTGTTTTATTTTAGTTATTAAACTGTTCTTATCTCAACCCACGAGTTTTCTTACTTTGGCCCTTCCGATTCTCTCCCCCATCCCACTGGTGTGGGTGGAAGTGAACAAGTGGCTGTGTAGCTGTGTTGGTGCTTAGTTGCTGACTGGGGCTAAACCACAAAAAACACTCTTCATTTTAGGCATTTGCTCCTCCTTGCAATTTAACCAAGCACTGACTTTGTGTTAGCATACTGAGAGCTATTTCCTGATTAAAACTGATTAATAAGAGCTTTCTTCTCTGACATCTGTAATTCCCAACATCTATACTCTGTAGCCACTTTCTGATACAGAAAGTATCTCAGATCTCAGTATCTCAGTACTCAGATACTTCTTCTCTTGAAGCCAGAACAGTGCAAGAAATAAACCCCAGAGCTTGAAATTCATCCACTGCCAATGCATTACAGATCTGAAATACATTTCTGCCTCCCTCTTCTAATGAATATATCCTGTCAATCACATAATATCCTGGGATTTCTAAACTATGATGCTCTTAACATAGAGGTATCTCTAAACATCTAAGAGGACTCAAAAACACATTTTCCATTTTGTTTACACCATGGTGTAAGAACTGTAAAAATAGTGGAACAAAACATAAAACAAAAATATGCAAAAGCTTAGCTACTAAATTAAATACCAATGCACAAGATTTTTAAACAGACATTAATTTTCTCATTTGAATAGGCATTCTTTAAATGCCAATTCATTCCACAATAGTTTTTAAATTGGGGGGAAAAAAACCCAAATTTTGCCTGAGGATTTCTAAAAGAATATACCCCTACTTGCTTTATACATGCCTCAGGTTCAGCTAAAAATCTGGCATCACTAAGAGTTAAAGCAGAGTGAGGAACAGCCTGAAAGAGCTTAACAATTCTGACAACTATGTGCTTCTGTAGCACTGTGTCCCATTAAAAAAACCCCACAATGCTCACGTCAATGCACATGGTGTCAGAGAATGCGAGAACTGTTACTTGGTTTAATCACAGATGATTTAGCACAAGCAGAATCAACACTTTGCAACTTGGAAGTAAACAAATGGAAATTATGTCGAAACAGCAAAGGTTCTGGCAGAACCTTTACGTGCACTAAGTTGAAAAATAAAATCCTTTAGTGGTAACATAATGCAGCATAGGCGAAATGCTTAATTGTAACTATTAGCAGAATGCACTTATGACTCCTTCAATATATTTCCCCTCAAAAACTAAAATTAAGAATAGTATCATTTTCCATTTACAGTTTAGAAGACTGTACAGATATTTAAATTAAATTTGTGGGGGTTTTTTGATGTCTTCTAACAAAAGGTGAAATTAAAGGGTCAATACTCTTTGGATGAAAAGTTTAATCTATAAAAGAAAGTTAAAAAATTTGTGTCAGAAGATTTCTCAAGCTTTTAAAATGACCCCACACCTACAGATACTTATCAAACATTTACAGCAATTTGTTACAGTATGCCAGGATGCAAAAATGAAAAGGCCAAATGACTTAAATAATTCATTTAACTCAAACTGAGCTGTGTACAACTACTTTAAAAATATACTCATGCAAGTTTTACTTCATTGTGGCTTTTCTCTTTTGAAAAAGAGCACCAGTACAGTAGTTTAGGTTTTACAAAACTGATCTGAGCAAAAAGTAATTCTTATCTTTCAGACACTTTTGCAGGAAGATATCTTTACTTTCCTGTCCCAAGAGCCACATATGTGAATGCTTCTCTTAGAGCATGAAGCCCATTCATTATGAAAGTTAGAGTTGCTTCTGCTACTAGTAAATCTTTTTCAGAGTGAAAAATCACTTGATGATTTAGTTAATTAGGCTCTCATTTCTTTATGCTTACAATGGACTACTGATAGCTGCACAGAGGCCATTATTTCAAAAATAGGACTCCCAAATCCACAACTGATCAAAGACAAGTTTTTCAAAACCTCTACAAACCTGCCATGTCAAATCTCAAACTTTACATATCATCTTTACGAAACAGAAGAACAGCTTCAGTGAAGTAATTTCTCTTTTTTTAATTTATGCAAATTCAAAAGACTGGGCATTGAGTTGCCTGCAAGTACCGTATCAAGCATTCATTCACTAATTTCACATTGCAGCTTGCAGCAGGCTCAGTGAAGGTGCTGAAAAGGTCTGGGACATACCCGTATCAGCACAGAACTGATAAGGAGAACAGAGTAGGGCCCTTATCCCTAAACTGAAAGGAAGTTAAACCCTCTGGGACAAGCCAGCTTGACACATGCAGGCCATTAGACGGGTACTGAGTGAGAAACAAGGAAGCTTCCAGGAGCAAAAGGACTTGCTTTAACATATGGGAACTTCTATAATGCAGAGTCAGTTTACTTTACGAAAGTCTTGTAATAATTAGGATCAGTGTAGAAAGACTATGTAATGCCCTGTTAAAATTAAACAAAAGACTAGCACTAGATACCAGAGCAGACAAAAAGTTAGAGCAATTCCCTCATCACATGCAAGGCCTTCTTTTCAGCTGCTAATCTGCACTTCAACTGGGATGTTCGCTAAAGCAAGGACAAGACTGCTGTTTATTTGTAAAGCATCTTTCAACAAACACTAAAGTAAAACATTATGGTTTCTCTAATCAACTTTATGTTCAGATTATTACTCCAAATTCTAAATCACATTATAAAAAAACCTTGATATTCACAGATACTATTATACAAGAATTTAAGAGAAAAGCACTTGTGAGTCAGAGATACTTTAATCTCTTAAAAACCTACATACTGCACCGTTACCACTGCACTTATTTTTCCTTGAAGTCCTGTGTCAATTATCTGGAAATTCTATTTTTACTTACAGAACAAAGCAATATTGTTTGGAAAACAATGAAGCAAACAGACTATGAACCCGCTTGGGCTCAAAGCCTGATACAGTCTGACTGACCGGGGCGTTAGAATCAAAAAGATTGACAGTATTTAAAATACACAGCAGCCTGCAGAGTACACACTGCAGAACTGCCAAAAGTTAACTGATATACAGTGTTCTATTTTAAAATTCACAATGGCATGTAGCACATGACAAACCAATCCTGATAGCTAGAAAAATCTTCAACAGCTTATTTAAAAAAAAAAGAGTTATGCTTCTTCCTTAGAAATTTATGCGCAATACATCCTGTATCATGTGTCCATGACAGCTGCTATTAGGAAAGGAAGTCTTGCAAGCTGCTCAACTCATTCTGAAAGTCTCTGAACAACTGATTGCCAACTCCAGCAAAACTGTTCCTCTTGCAGATAATGTTTGTAAAGAAAAGAGTACACTAAAGCACCTCCCCTAAGTCTGGTTGGGCCGTGTCCCCCCCCTCCATCACCATCCTTTCAAACCCCAAAGGAATACACCAAAACAAAACTGCTTAGAAGAGAAACATCTTTTCCTTTAAGGTTCAAATGTTCAGTAAAAGATTTCATCACACTTTCATAAGCAAGGTCAGCCATGATAAGATGGAGCCCCTCTTCGGGGCCCACATTGTACTTTTTCTAAAAAATGGCAAACAGGAAAGAATTCCTTAAATTCTAAAAACATTAATTTTCCAAACCAGCAGCATTAAATCTGGGTATACTGAGTGCAATGGTTGACCAAAGCCAAGAACTCAGTGGAGAGATGCTCTCTGTTTGTGAATCTCCAGGCCTACATCTGTTGCAAATAAGGCTAATGGGATCAATTTTCCCTTATCTAACTCAGCAGAGCAGTCTTAGTTCAACCATGCACTCGCTTGCTGTGTTGAAAGCTTATCCTATGCACTGTGGTGCATTACTGTAAGCAAATGTACACCAAACTCAGCCAACAGAAACCAAAGTCTTGGAAGCACTGAGGGGGGAAGGGGAGAAAGGAAGAAAAACAAAACATCACCAGAACATTTAACTATTTTAATCCTTTAATTATTAAAATCCTCACGCTAGCACAATTTTTTTTTTCTTGCATAAGTGATGGGAAAGTATTCAATTTGTGAAATGATGGGCATGTATTTTCACTTCTGAATAACATGGAGAGATTTATTTATATATACATTGAAGTAATGTTCTAAATCATCTGACTAGCTAGTGGTCTGGAAAGTGGAAACAACACTAAGGGATTAAAAACTGCACAAGCTGCCTATGCACCAAAAAGAGTTTTAACCTAACTGCAGTAATACTTTAATTTAAACTAAGCATTCTTTCTGAACAT
This sequence comes from Anhinga rufa, assembly GCA_013400875.1. Lineage (NCBI taxonomy): Eukaryota > Metazoa > Chordata > Aves > Suliformes > Anhingidae > Anhinga > Anhinga rufa. The sequence continues at coordinate 16,098 of VZTV01052473.1, forward strand.
CAGCTGAAAAGAAAGTTAGCCTGTATGAACAAATCATTCAAAAGATTGGCAAATAACTGACCTGCTTGAGACAAATAAAATTTCCCATAAACCCAAAATCTTTCCCATCCCTAAAGTAAAAATATACTGTAAATTCTGCTTTTAAATCCTAATAATCTCCAACAGCTATCAATATGAAAGAACTGAGGAACTTAATTCTGAATTCTGTCTTGTGAGAATGCTTATATGGTACAAACAGATCCAGATACTTCATCAATACAGTCTTAACAAAAGCATAAATGAAACAAGAGTATATTATCTGGCAACAGCAATACCAAAATATTCCCAAAGCGCATTTTCAGAGTTTTTTTTCTCTATATTTATTTTAGTTGAAAGCAAGTATTCCCCACTTTTGCTTTTACTCTTTAAAATTACTGCTGAATGATACCTCTGAATTTCCTGCAGCTGCTTTTTATTCTAAACTACATATTGCAAGATAATTGGAGTAATTATATATACCAGTGAAATAATACCAGTGAAATAATATCAGAAAGTTTTGTTTCTTGCAGTGTCACCAGTCCCGCAAGTGGAAAACATAGCAACACTCCTGAATGCAGGGATCATTCCTACAGAAAAACTGCTCCAAAATTGAAATAATCAAGACTCACAAATTTCCAGAATCCACACAAGTAATTTCAGGTCTGAAATTTTGACCGACCAAACAGTAAAGGCTACATACTGAATTCTGACAAGCTTTTGTTTTCAAGCAGGCTTTAAAGTTTGCCCTACTATAAAAACAAACCAAATAAAATGTATCAAAATATAAGATGGGACAAATATTGTAGTAGAGGGATCTGAAAACAAGAGCCGCAGTTCCAGAGAGAGCACACAGACAGAATTTGAACAGCAGACCAGAGACACAGCAGCTTGGGCTATATATAAGAGGTAACAGATCTCAGTTCCTGGCTCCTATTGATTTTTAAATTCAGCAAGAGCCAGAGGTTTCTGTCCTGCACTGAGGAAAGATATTATTGACCAGCTGACTGGCAGCATCTTCCAGCTCTTTCTTCTCTGGCATAACTAACCTTTATTTTCAGGGTATGGGGAGGGGGGGGAAGAAAAACAACAAAAAAAACCCCAAAACCAACAACAATCACACACTGATCTTGAAATAGCTTTGCCTCTCATTTAGAGGTGCTGGAAACTGTTAATGGATTACTTTTTAATCCTCTGGTGTCATTTTACCAGTCTTATTAACAAAACAGATACACAGATATACTTTGGATAAAACTCATGAAGTGAACTAACTGAAGTAACTAAAAGGGACTAAGTAAGTAAAGACTTCTGAATTCTTCCAGTGAGATCAGGTTAGGCTGTGTTACCTTACCATGGGATAGGTTAAGAACTTGGTCACAGTTTCTGAAAGCCACTGTGACAACCCACAGCAACTTACCAAGCCACTGTAAACTGTGACAGTGCCTGAGCCCTTGAGAACTGAACAGCTACCATGCATTGGTCTCATTTGATAGAAGTCTCTTTACAGAGAAACTAATAATTTTGGTAAATATAATTCAATATCAAACTTCCAAGAAAAACTTGGGTGACTGACTGAATAATCCATGCCAGTCTACTTGAGCAGCAGCAAGTCCAGGATACAGACAGGAACTATGACAGTGTTCTGAACCCTGTTATGGCTAATGCCCTAACAAACTGCCCTTGGGTCAGGTACATAGTTACACCAGCGTAACTAACCGCTCCTGTTCACTCAAGAAGTGAGATTAGTGCAAAACTCAGTACAACATGCCCAATTGTACTGCTGCCTGGCCTATGAGTTTATTCTGTCAGTATGTTAACTGAAAAATCCTGCATGGACATATTTCAAATCACCAAGTTCATTTTTTTGTTTAATGATAGCTCTAGTTAAACCGGTGCAATTGCAAATACAGACCAAGATCAAATAAAGAATGACAGAGAGAAAGAGAGACAAAAACAAAGACAGGGGAAGGTCTAGCCAGGGAAACAAAAATACTCCATCCTGCCAGGAACACTGCCTCTAGCTTCCAGACAGGAAACACTCACTGCCTCCAGAAAAACCATTGGCGTCAGGAAATGGCAGAAGTACCACGAAACTTATCTGAGTCGAACCTAATGTAGAACGAAAGGAGAACATTAGAAAAGGAAGGTAAAGACAAACCTACTAGCCATCAAACATGCAGATCTTTGCTTGTGAATACATGAGGTGAAAATTTCAATCTTACTAATGCTTCTTTGGGGGAAAGAATTAGTGGAAAGGATTCTTCCAGTCCTGCTGAAAAGAACTAAATAAAAAAAGAAAACAGGCTGAAAAGATAGAGCCTATTCAGCATACACAGGGCAAGAGAAGGGGAATGATCTAGCAGCCATTGCGGACAGGCTCCACTAGCATTATAAATAGTGTAAACACTAGTTTAAAAGCACAAAGCAAGAAAAAGCCGAATGCTTGTAATTTAAAGTACATCTGATCCTGTACCTATGCTGGAAATACAATACATGCCAACAGCAGGAGTTATTCTGCCAGCACAGTTATTCCACCTACAACAACATCATATACTATGCAAAAAAATATGCTATGTCAGCACACAGTAGGATTTAGCCAGGTTGATGCGAGTTTTTCCAAACGTTTCTCACTGACAGCAACACGGTGTAACTGTAACACAGACGGGGACTAAGCAGAGTTTCTCTATGCAAAAATCTGCTGTATCAAATGGCTAGAAAAGTTAGTGCAAAAACACCCATTCATGGCTTTAAAGACTTACTCTTATGAAACTTTTAGTCCTCACTGCCTTGTTAACAGCATCCAAACAGGAAGCAACGCGGGGGAGTTTGTGAATCCCCTGCAAGCCACTGTGCATTAGCCAGAAGCCTTACAGTCCTGCATGTCAGGCAACATTCTGGGTCACACGCTGCTGCTAAAACCTTGGCAATGCTGCAACATTCTGCATTGTCAGAATGCTTCGCACCAAACTTTAAAATACCAACCAAACAAACAAAAAAACAAAAAACCCAAAACCCTCAGAGGTTCCCTTCTGTGCTTAATATATTTAAAAACAGAATACAAAGTCAGAAAAAAACCACATGGGACCTACAGTGATTTTCCTCTGCCAGTTGAGGAATGCTGCAGTGGCACTTAGTGGCAAACTCAGTGAGCAACTGCCAGAAAGGAGAAAAGTAAGTGTGGGTCAAGATGTATTTGCACTATTCCATTTACACCATAGCTTTTAAATTAGCAAGTTATGCCTCCACTGCCAGGCCCCACAACACAGAGTATTTCTGAAATACAACTCCCCTGCCCTCATATTTTTGAGGAGGGATTACAAAGCCTTTTTCCCCTACCACTTTCCCCCTCCACACATACCCCCCCACACACACATTTACACAGGCAAACTCACATATTCTTTCTAACACCTCTTTAAATACTCTTTGTTNCTGTGCGACAGACTGCAACACATCACCCATTTCAAACAATTATAGGCACAAAAGAAAAAGAAATTAAGCAAGTGTAACACAATCCCTAGAAAAGCTACTGTGCTTATTTTCTCCATTATTTAGAACAGCTAAACACTTTCTAATGTCACATTCTGAGGTAAAACCATAGTTTGTGGGTTTTAAATAGTAACACTGGTAATATGCCTTCAACTATACCCTTTTTTGTAAAACTTTAAAGAATCCGAACACCTTAAGTAAGATTTAAAAGCTTCCTAGACCACAGAAACATCCCATTTGGTAAGATGAATTACCACAGAAGATGCTGCCTCAGGCCAAGAGTACTTGTTAGCCTAAACCTGAGATACAGTCCTCAACTGTCAGGATGATTTTTTTCCTTTAAAAAGCAGAGTAAATAATTTGTAAATGCTACAAAAGCTTCTTCGTTGATTTTTTTAAATTGGCTGCAATCCTCCAGCTTGACTTTGAATCCTGTCACAGTTGACATCCACAGTTTTGCTGTGATGGCCTTAAATACAGCTCTCCTGAGCTGTTTGCATCCAGATAAATCAGATGAAACAACTATCTTAGGCTGAATCTAATACCAGCTTTCATATTTACTTCCAAGTCAAAGATATTTGTTTAATTGGCAATATCAAAAGTTGATCCTCTGTTCCTCTTAAAAATAAAATACTACTTTCTCTGGCAGATCATAAATTCAGAGAGTGTCTTTAAGTCCCTGCTTTCTTTCCACTTGCAAGTTAACTATTATGAATTTCAAATTGCAGTAGATGATTACTGATTTTGTTTCACTTAACTAAACCTAGTGTTAACATTGGAAAAAGATTCCTCAAGCAATACATGTAGTTTGCTTCTGAAAAAAACATCTTCACTTGGAACACCAGCAAAGAACTGTTACTGTAATCCCAGTTTAAAAAGCTAAAAGCAATATCCTGCAAGCCTGGGGTGCCAGGCACAACTATTTACAGAATAATCTCAAGTGTCTGTAATAAACAAATGGGACAATACATAGTTTGTCAAGTACATTTTCTACCCACACAAGATATACACCAAGTAGCAGCCTACAAACACCATTCACAATGATTCCCCCGCCCGCCCTCCACCCCGAGCTGTGCTTCAGTTCCAACATGCCAGTTATCCACACCAACAGGAACGACTGAATGTGCGCAATGCAAAACCTCACCCTAACTCTGCTGACGTCAAAGTTTTCTTGCCAACAGAGGCTTGTGAAGTAGTTACATAGCACAATGAAGACAGAGTAACTCAGAGGTTGAATTCCCGAATCGGAAAACAAATGCAGAAGAGCAGGAAGACAAATTCAATTTTTCAGTCCAAGACTACATCTGTATTGGGCATGATCTCTCCATGTGACTGGCTCATTTTCCAGGCTTCAGGTAAATTCTCTGTATCAACCAGAGCCAGGAAGAGAACAAAGCAGTGGTGGTAAGAGCTGAAGAGGTTAGCTGAAGCAACCAGCTAAGCAGCGACCGGAGAGCAGTCAAGGCAGAGGCACAGCCTGCTGCCCTGTTCGCGTCCTCCTGGGCGGTCACAGTGGCTTGGCAGGAAAGCAGCACAGGCCCTCAGCTAGTGCACCTTGTCCTTTCGGGCCACACAGCCTGACCCAGACAGAGTAAGGGCAGACAGCACCGCGTCTGTCTTCTTTTCCATCTTCAAAAACAAAACACATGCCTCAAGTAAGAAACACTTGAATTATTCTAAAAGCAGAGACTGGAGCCAAAGCTAACAGTTTGTATACTCAGCAGATCACTTAAGACTAAGGGATTCCTGAAACTGCCTGCAGACACTGTGTCCATGATGGTGGCAGAATACCTCACACTGGCAATCTGCAGAATGAACAATAATACTAAAAAGATCTCAGAAAATAACTGAAAAGCCTCCGCTATTCACTCAGCTTTTTACAGCTACCAGGGGTCACCTCTGATCCAATGCAACACCAATAACATTCTAAATTTTTTACTCTCTACTAAATTTTTGCACTCTCTCTCAGCAATCCACACACAGACATGAAGGCACGTTCACAAGTGTGGCGGCTCATGTCACAGATCCTCAAACTCCAGCCTGTATGCAAAAGGACATCCACAGTCACCTCACTGCACAAGGACCTTGCGAGCTGTCCTCACACCTTACTCTCAGCTACCCACATGCGTTTATAATAGAAGGCTCCTCACTTCTATCAGAGCTTCTGCCTGACATATAATGAGCGCCACATCAAACACAAGAACCCTCACAGAGGACAGCAGTAGCTGAAACAGATTTAAAATGTGGATTTTACAAACCTGCACACGAACATTCGAGGACTAACACCACTTAGCTTCCACAGCCACTGACAACATGAGTCGGTTCTTGAATGAGAATCTGCTCCCAGGAGAAAAATGAGCATCTGACACAGAAACCAAACAAACCAGAGATTATGTTGACATTTGAATGAAAACCAACACCAAAGAGCTTCAAGTTTCATATTCACAAAGGGCCACGTCTACCTCTAGATAACCTGGTGACACTATGAAACATTACCTGGAGTTAACTGTATTTTACTAAGAGATCCTGTTCCAACTCAGTGGACTGATCTGGACAAACCTGTATTTGCATTTACTATCTCCCAGCAACACTAGATCAATACAAAATACCTGGACATGATGCCAGCTGCTCTTTGGGAAGTCCAGCTATCACAGCTTCCTTCCCCTCAGCTCTAACGACTACTGCACAGGTATAAATCCTAGGCTCTAGTCTCAACCCAGACCTTTCCTCTGACTATTGAAACAAATTCAAAAAATGCTTGTTTTCTCAGGGGGGCAGTGGGAGGAAACAGTCAGGGTAAACAAACTCAAAAACTATTCAAGGTTTCAAGAACAGAGTACAACCACCAGCTCCATTCTTCAGGCAGCACAGAACTGCCTACAGCAAAGGTGAAACACAGCTGTGTGAGAGATTTCTTCCCCAGGTCTGCTTTATAACACAGGATATAACTTCCACAGAATGAATAAATATCCTTGATGACTGTTTTGTATTTGATTTGAAACGTACTTCTCTAACCTTGTTATGCTGCAACACGCATGTGGTTTCCTTGCTACAGCTACCTTGAGACGAAAATGAATCATACACTGTACTAGTGCCAAAACAGAGACTAAAACAGGCCCAATCACTATTATTGAGGAATGAAAGTCCCCTGCGAAAACTTCAGTTGCATATCCGTTTCCATTGTAGGATTAACTTTTTCAGTTATTTTGAAATTAAACAAATTGACCTGAAAAATAAGGCATATAAAATATCAAAAAAGTTCTAATAGTCTAGAGGTGAGACATTTTAATCAAATCATTTTAACATAGGTCAGTTGTTAAATTGGAATTTTTATGATTTAATAGCTATTCAGAAGCTTCAAGTCTGTGATTCAAAACAGTAGATACTTCCACAAATTTTATTTACTTTGCAAGAAATCGCGAATTTTTTACATTACTGGTATATTAAGTCTGATTTCAGTAAGGAGGGTTTATAGACGATTCTCTAACCAATTACTCAACACTGCATTTAATAAAAGAAAATCAAAAACTGTAACTGAAGAGTTATTCTGAACATAATTCTGAAGTTTTTAGCTGCTCTTTCCTTCCTTTTTTTCCTGAAGTCTTTTTCCAGCTCATATCTTTTAGGATCACCATTATCAATAAAAGCATTCATGACAATTCCCTTTCTGTCCTTATTTGACCTTTTTGATTTGCAATCCCACTGCTCAGCACTCATCCTCAAATCATTCTACTGACTGAAAGCTGTCAAATAGAGGACTGAAAGAACATAAATGATGTCTCACTCTTTTAAAGTTGCATGCAACTACAGAAGTTCTCTGCAGCAAACTTTTCACCAGTATTATTAAAGAATCCTCTTTAGAAGAGCAAAACTATTGTCACCCAGCAAAAGATAATCATCACCTTGTAGCTATCACAGTTGCATAACAGAGAGATGTGCAATGGAATTTAAGGAAGCAGAAAAGCCAAGACACATTCAGAAGGATTCTAACATCAAAACAGATAGAGAATATAAATAATAAATGCAAATAAACTAGAACAACAAACTGTGAAGTCAACTCCCATGTCACAACACTGTGTCTGAAAAGGAACTGTTCCGGCTCGCATTGCAAGACTTTCATTATTTACTTTTATTAGCAAGCCTTAACTCACACTGAAACATACACCGAGAGCAACCTTTTTAAATAACTGCTGGTCAGGCTGACATCATTCCATACTGGGAAGATAACAGATACATTTGAAAAGATGTCACTTTGTTTAAATTTAAACTTTGATATAACTGGAGTAGTTTGTATCAACCTACACTTCCCCATTAGAGAGGTTACAGCAGCTTCAGCTGCATTTGCGGCTTTTCAATGGAACAGCAAAGAGTTTGTGTCAGAAACAACCAGCAAGTTACTAAAACTTAATAGCTTTCTCTGTCTGGGTACAATCTTTCTCCTTTCTATTTAATGTCCTCCAAATGTCCAGCCACAGTCACCTCTGGAACCAAAATCCTAGAGAGGATTGTGCTGCTGAGATAGAAGAGGGGGGAGAGGAAAAGAAGAAAGACAGAAGAAATATGAAATGGGTGGAGCAAAAGATAAGCTACCAGAGAAGTCACAAGTATCTACAGCTGGCACATTGACGCAATATTGTTTGTTCACTCATTTCACCTCACCAATAACCATGTGGCATACAAATTACTAAGACGACGGAAAGGGAGGGAGGATGTGACACAAATTGTTCTCAAGACAGTAAGAAAAAAAAAAGTACAGGTTTTTAGAAGCTGCCCCTTTTTCCTTAGGTACTTTCTTGGCCTGATGTAAAATAATTGTGTAAGTGACATCATCTACTCCTTCCTTAAGTTTGGCTTGATAACAAAGAAGGAAATTAATATACAAGTTTGGATCACGCCTGTGTTTCAACATTTGCACAACTACAGATCCTATTTTAACTTTCTATCTTAATAAGGGCCCCTTTTCTAATCCTTTTACATTCATCGGGAGTATCAAGATACACCAAGAAAGCTCAGTTACCAAGTCTTTTTCCAGCAACCAGGACAATAAAATTTTTGTATGAAGTAAGAAAAGGTTTTTCATATAGAATCAAGTATTTCCCACAGTGTACTTAACCATACTACATAGGAGTCCAATACAGCCATGCCATACCTGGCAGGAGTTGCACAGCAAGGCTACTGTAATCACATCACAAGTGCTAATGTGGTTACAGGAGAGACGAGCTTATCCTTTGTCTCCCCCCCCCNNNCCCCCCCGCCGAAAGTCCTTACCCCAATAAATATGTTATCTGCTTCTGATATACAACATTACCAAATACACTACAGACAACAGAGGCACACAAAGCTACACTAAGAACTGTTTAGAAATTAAGGATACCAGAATGCAAGCTGTCCATAAAAACTAACCATGTCCATCTACTCGATTGTTTAATTGATGCACCGGAAGGCAATGCAAATGCTGGTTCAGTCTCAGCACGTATGATGGCTGGATGGAAGTATCTGATCCTCATCACCACTTTCAGGGACATTGGGACATCTCTTCCCATGTCCACAACAGAGATCTGACTGCCAGGGTGCTATAGGCAGATTTGTAGATTAAGCTGGTTGCTTACTACGGAGACAGCTGCAAGTGTAGCGCCAGGTAGGTGAACTCTAGTGAGAAAAGATAGAAGGCTACTGCTGTTTGGATCCCACCTAGTGCTTTAGGAGTCCTTCCCAGGTCTTGGGGAGAAGGGTACCAAGCCGGATGGAAGTATCTTACAGGCTGGATCTGGCTTCTGAGCTTCCTGTAGGATCACACAGACATACTGATATTCCTGGAGCTAGCCTCATTCCATGGATAGCTATTTCTCATTTCCCTACTAAATGAGGCCCTGTAGCTTATGTATTGAATATCTTTTGCTTTAGAACAACATTATACAACACGGAATTCATAAATACCATAACAAGTCCATAAGACATTTTTACCAGACTAATGGCTTCAAAAACATTAACAAATCAATCATCAGAGTACTGCTGTGAAACATTCATAGTAATTCTGCAACAGAAGACTGTTTTTCCAAATTTGCAAAATGGGAAACAGACACCAAGGCTAAAACTGCCACCTTAAATAAGATTAAGATACTGCAGGCTGCCAAAGTTGTAAGGCTGTTTTATATCAGTATAGGGTTGCATGGGTTCAAAACTTATGCTGAGCACTGACAGCAGTAGCTACCTGCAGGTCAACACCTGAATGTCTAAAGATAGGTGTTTGTTTTCCTGTGTGCCCAACTACTCAATAGGGGCTTTGCCCAATACCACATAAATACTCTACAAATGCGGCTACCACAGACTCCTCGTGATAGCATTTTCTATCCCAAGTTTATACTCCCAGCATGCTCCAAATAGTGTGGCTGTTGTCTAGAATGATTTAAACACAACAATATTTTTTTCTGTTGTTAGGGCATGAGAATGTTCTCTTACACAGATCTTATAAAATTTAGTAATGTGCAGACACCAAATGAGAAGACTTAGGTAGCGTTAGCTAGAATTAGTTTCTCTTTGAAACTTCTACCCCTGTAACAGATTTGTTTAATATTGGCAAATGGGTTTCTAAAGAGGTAAACAAACCTAGAAGAATGCCTTTACTCAGGGACACTACAGTCTGCTGCAGTGCTTTTTGAACTAGAGGTTGTGGAATACATCTTAGTGGAGAAACACAAGAAACTGAAATAAATCCATGCTCCTGCAACAGCAGACACAGCTTAGAGGGCTATCCAGGGCTAAGCTTCATTTACCTTCCCATCCCTCCCTCCCCAGCAACCGAACCCACATGACACTGTGGTGGCCCAGGTGTTGGTCAATACTTATCAGGGGTTAGGGATAATACCTGTCAACAGTCCCTCTTTCTTTCTATCATTTTCTTTTGGAGATGCTCAAGTTTGAGAGCTGCAAAAAATACACTTGTATGGCAGGAGGGGAACAATAATGGGAAACAGGGAAAGCTGTCATAAAAAGA